>SSNR01000038.1:493288-544319 GCA_006937965.1 Callopanchax toddi | reverse complement strand
ATAAATAAATAAGTAAAAGAATAAATAAATAAGTAAAAGAATAAATAAATAAATGCATAAAAGAATAAATGAATGAATAAATAAATAAAAGAATAAATGAATAAAAGAATAAATGAATAAAATAAGAAATGAATAAAATAATAAATGAATAAAAGAATAAATAAATAAAAGAATAAATGAATAAAAGAATAAATAAATACATTTATTGCATAATAGATTTATTTACTTATTTATTTCCAAATTATTTTTCACATTTATTTATCTTTTTCCAAATGTATTTCCACATTAATTCATTAATTTATTTATTTCCTTATATATTTATTCATTTATTTATTGTCCGTTTTGGCAGGGTCCGTCCTCCATAGAACTGGAGTCGGCGAGGCAAAAATAATAAGGCTTCACCTCTAAAAGTCTGCAAAACACACTTTAGTGAGAGTATTCTGCCTAAAGCCACACTCCCAATTCCTCTGCAAATAGTATCTCATACACACACACACACCTACAGGAATCTGTAGGCTCCATCTGAAAGGTTAGAGAGAGGGTACTGAATACTAGATGAGAGTGAAGGTGGGATGCAGATGATAGCAGAGCGGGAGACGGATTTGGAATACCAATATCAGCAACAATGAGAAAAGATGACGACACACCTGGTGGAGAGCAGGGAACATGATCATTTGTTTTAATATTCCTGATACCTGCATTTTGCTGCCACATGGCCGAGAGGCTAGAGCAAGTGATAAAAATCCCCCAGAATCAAACAAACAAGAGAAAATGCTGCGAAAATTATGAGAGAGGTGCAGAAAGAAAAAAAAAAACCTCAAGGAAAATATAAAGTTTAAAGGAAACGAGGCACCTGCGATGTTCATTTAGAGGTCTGCTGCAGTGCAGAGACAAAGAGAAGTCTAGATTGAATCACGTTAAACTCTACGGCCTGCATCAGACATTTAAAATGACTGCAAGCTTCTACTGGGTGCTGCTGGGTTAACTGGTTTTAAATATTAAAAAGATGAGCTGGAGGAAGTGAAGGAAACTCAAGTATTTAACAGGTCAATACCTTTGTGCAAAGCTTATTTTAAATACTTTTTGATACAAAATGTGTCCACTAGATGGATGAGGATGTTAGTTTGTCTAATAACCTGTGCACAGTGTACACATGAATCAAGTGTTTGACTGAATGATGTCATGGAAAGATGAGGGGGGGGGGGAAACTCACCTGGAGACTGAGGTTTAGGAGGAACCACTGCCAGCCTCTTTGGAGAAGAAGGGAGGGAGCGTGTGACCTCTGAACTCCGCTGAAACTCCTTCCTGCCAACTGTCGGCACACAGGCATGAAAAATCAGCAGGTATCCTCATCAGGTCACACTACAAACCGTTCAGTTACTTAGTAAACTCCTCCATAATGTTGCATTACAGCCTATAATAATATAACTAAAAAAAAGAAAAAATTCTGAAAAGTATTCAACTTATTTATCCTAATGTTGTAGCCAGCTACCTTAAAAAAACAACTTTAAATAAGTTTTGCAATCCAAGAAAAATACAATTAATTCATTATACATGGGTGGTGAAATGTCCTAAATCTACAAGATCACCAAACATAGGGAATGTCACACAAAGTTGGCCAGAAATAATATGAAAAAGTATTCTCTAAAGTACCTTTAAGTCAAATAAAAAAGAAGATTATGGCATCATAGAAGCAGGAGGTGTTACAAGATTCACAAATCAAACCAGTCATCCTTCCCTGCTTCTTTTTCTTCTATCACACTTCCTCCTCCTTCCACCACCTTTAATCTCTTAATCCCCCCCCCCCTCACCCACCGTGTGGTAAAACTACAACATTCGGCATCATTTGCCAAAGAAACAATAAAATCGAGTAATCGAGGTGAGATTTTTTTCTTTTATGTTTTTGTAAAAGTGTGCAACCTGAAGAGCTGAGCGTATTTTTCAAATGCTACATCTCCTGTGTGACATTACACCTGCTGCACAGCCGGCGTGTGAGTGTAATAATTGTTAGATGTGTTGCAAAGAAGCTCAAAATGATGAAAAGTGAGGAGGGAGAAACTGTGTGAAGCAAAGAGCAAGATGACATGAAAAAAAGTGAGAAGAAAGGATGTTTGAAGAGGTGTGCAGAGAGCCTGTCATGACGCCGAGTGAGGAGGAAAAAGAAACTAATTAGACCCGTTAAGGGAAAACCTCTGGTTCTGAACTAATCCCATGGAACACCAGGCCTGCAGAGGCTGCATGGGTGTGTTTGCTGAGCATGTTCACATGCAGTGATGCATTTGTTGCTAAACAAATCAAATCACACCACAGTATAAAGCCTTGAATTTGTTGTAAAAATCAAATAATTAGTGAGTTTGTAGAAAAGTCAAATTGTAATGGTGACTTATTGTCGTTTGGTGTTGTTTATTATGTGATTTATACTGATGACATAAGTCATTAAATTTGAGAGCAAAATCTAAATAATCTGAACCTGACCTGGATCTGATTTATCAATATCTCAGCTCTTTGAACAGCCTTAGTTTGGAGAAACAGATAATCTCTGAGCTAATGGCTGGTCTTAGTCAATCCATGCTGTATGATTACATGATCATATTTTGCATCTCATGCTGAACTCATTTACAGCTAGCTGCAGCACTAAGTTCTGAGTCTGCCCCAGGTTTCCTAGTGGGATAAACTAGGATGCAGGAGACCAGGAGACATTCACCTCAGCTGATTCCTTTTGATGTAGAGGAGAAGGAGCTCTATCTGAGCTTCAGCTGCTTGTATCCATGAAAATGTCTTTTGTTCAAGCTTACATTTTTATGACTTCAGGTAGGGGCTGGAATGTAGAGCACCTTTATCACAACAGACTGGAGAAACAGCCTCATTACTGATGTGAGGATCTGTGGTCAGCCTCTCGCCCCATCCTATCATTAATCCTGAACAAGACACTAAACTATTTCATTTTGACATAAAGGCTATCCCAGACTGGAGCTAGCATTCCAGTCTTTTCCAGTTTTGAACCACGACCTCTGCATTGGAGATGCTGAGTCTCATCCTGGCTCGAGGCCCTTCCAGCTGGTAAATCTGAATATTTCTGCAGGGATAACCATGGCATGCAAAGCTGATCATGTTATGAAGGGTTGTGAAAAAGCATTAGTTTGAACCGCTGTGACGTTTTTGTGATAAAACGTTTTTTTTTAAGATGGCAGCAATCCACTGTTAGCCACCTGATCAGAACTAATCTCCGTTTCTCTAAACTGAGGTTGGTTAAGAAGCCATTTACAACAGACAAAATAATAATGATTCATAATCTTTTTACAAAAAACAGATGTCCTATGTTCTTTTTTCTAATCTTTGCCTCACTGAGCTTATATTTTGACCCATAAAATAGAGTTACCTTCTATAATGAAGTGATGAGCAGCTTAAAAATAGCATCTCTAAGTTATTTAGCATCTGTGTTTCTGAAAATATGGTTATTAACTTAGATGTTTGGCATAATTTAATGAAAAACACATGCATACCATCAAAGCTAAACATTATATCAAAAATATTTGCATTTAGACTTGCAGAAAAACTCCGTTTGACCTGACAGTTGTTGATTTAAATCTAAATACTACCTACAGTACAAGCTGCTCAGACAAAAAGTTGCATGTGTCAACGTCTTGCTGCTTCATGGGGACTTTCTTCATCAATAATTTACAACCCTCTCAAGATCCGTTCAGGGCACACGGGGTGAGGGGAATCTTTTTACTGCCACGATGCAGCCTAGACCCCCTGACCACAAAGAGAGGAGAGAAAAGCTGCAGTCTGACAGCATCGCTTTGTTACGCTGTCCAAACGGCTTTCTGCTCAAACTGCAGCTGCAGTGAAAAAAAAACACGACTGAATTCTGGGTTGACACTATAAAATTTTATAAACTCATCCAACAAGTGTGAGTGAGTGAAGCGTGACGCTATAGGGGCCTCGGGTGTTAACTTTACGAGGGAAAACACGGCGGTGTGTGAAGAATATCACGTCCAGAGTGTGTAGCTTCCTGCTGTCTCTGCTCTGTAGCTGGAGAAGCTTTTTCGTTATCTCTTTAGTCTTTGCGTTCCAATATTTTCTTGGAAAATTATAAAAAGAACTGTGAATAAATGGCTGATATGAGCACAATGAACATCTCTAATAGGGATTCAATGCACATTTTAAGAGATTTTTTTATGTAGAGAGCTAGTTTTTGTGTGTATTTAAGAGGAAATGTTCTCCTGACCTCCTGGGGAGCTCCTGGGCTGGGGGGGCAGGTAGCGGCGTGGCAGGGCGGGGGTGGAGGGAGGTTGGAGGCTGTTGCTGCGACACGGTCCTCCTCTCTGATGATCTGCTGACGGAGGGTTTGCTGTTACTCTGTGGAGAGGAGGATCCTCGCTCACACTCAGACCTGCAACACACCAGAGGTAAAAGATTTCATCTCCTTCCGTTTCCTCGTTTGATCTCCTGCAGGGTAAGGCGACGGTTATATCTGAATTTATTGAACTGGGAAATAGCTTGTTATTTCAGGGTCTCACTACTGCCCTCAATCTTCCTTTTTTTTTAAATCTGAAGCCGTGCACTGATTCTGCAGGCAAACACACAGGTTTACTCCCATGCACACTCAATTTGGACTTAGTGGACCTAGCTTGTGTAAAGGTTACAAGTCCAGCTCATCTCCCCATAACTGATCAATACCGACAACAGATTGCCTGTGGGTTTGGACACTGATGAGCAATCTAATTTAAAGCTATGAGGTCGAACCTTCATGCCCTGAAAAGAAAAAAATGTCCTATATTTGAAAAAAACAAACAAACCCACAAATATACAGAACAGTTTCTTTTGTTTTTGTCAAATGTTGAGCCAAACCCTCACATACTGAGGATAAGAATAGCTCACTGCAGGGAACCTCATCTATTCAGAGGAGCAGCTACGTGCCAGGAAACAGAACCCAAAACATAATCATGTAAATTATGAACAAACACCTCACTCAGTATACTACTGCTATCATTTTAATCTCAATAAGAATGTTAGATGGCCTTTGAGGCTAAAATAAGAACTCAGAGTAGAAAAAAAATCTGACTGACCATGATGCACTGCAGCATAATGATATTTGATTTAAATATTTCTGCAATCATTTCGAATTTGCAAGTGAGATTCCAGTTTTTTCCAGAAAGAAAAGAAAGTTTGTTAAACTGATCGGAACTCATCTCTTTTCTTTAAACTGAGGCTGTTCAAAAGGTCATCTATGTCTTATTAATATTTCACACATTTTCCACAGAAACACACTTATAATATTAAAAATTGATACAAATCTCTGATTCTTTTGATTTTGTTTGTGCAGAGGATTAAAAACCCGTCATTCTGACACAAAAACTGATCTGAGTTTGTAAAATTTGAGAATTTTTGTTTTGATTTTTTAAATATTTAGCTTGTTTCTACTGTTTAACTAACTTCTAATAATCAAATCATTTGACATTCTTCGTTCATGCATTATTTAAAAAATATTTGCAATCATTGAAATCTTGTTTATTCTGATAGATTTAAGGGTAAACATGCTGCTTACTTTGAAATAAATTGATCATTTGTTCATTCCAGTCACCAGAATTTATTTGACTTTTTTAAGGATAATTCTGAGCTCCTCTGGTTAATTTGCAAGGTTATTATTTACAGTGGTTCCTCCTCATTAACCAGTCATTATATCCAGTTTTAATCCTATTATTAGAACTTCACTACAGAGCGTTGTAATTAGCTAATCTACAGGTCAGAATCTCACTTTTTTAAACTAATAAATTTAAAAAAAATAATGAAAGAAACAATGAAATAATGATTGACTCCTGGCTAACACTGACATGTTGGATGTGTTCATTTGTTCAACTCCCAGAGCAGAGCAGAACCAGAGGGGAGCTGCTGCAGGGACTGAGGGGTGATGCTGACAGAATAATGAGATAAAGACTGGAAGTTTCAGAGCTGAAAGGGAAGAAAACGTTCATTTTATTCAGGAAAAACAAACCGATATGCATAACTGATGATGATGACAGCAAGAGGAAGAGGAAAAGGCTGTCTGTATAATGAAAAAAATGCCAAAAATGAAAAATAGGGAATAACCGAGAAGCTCAGTTGGAGGTAAATTTATTTCACCAATCTGCATCTTCTAGGTAAACGAATAGGAGCAGAATACCGCTGACTTTTAACTCCTAAAGGATGAAACAGATACTGAAGCAGCAAAATGTTGGATGCTTATTTGACTTAAACAATATATTTTCAATGAGCTGCTTCTTGCAGGTCAGCTGAATCAGAACATCAACCATCAGCAGAAGAAACCCGCCTGCTGTCCTACTGGGATCGATCAGCTACAGCAGCAGGTGCACAAAACCACAGTGCTGACGTGCACCCCCCGAAAAAGTCTTAGTCTTCAATTTATATTCCCTCTGGAAAAAACAAACCTTTAAAAATAAATCATAAGCACAAAAAAGGAGCGTCTAAAGGTGCAAAAGGACCACATAGAATGACACCTAAAAGTTTTGAGTAAATGAAGAAACCCTAACCTTTCCCACGTCGGAGCTGACAGATGTCGGCGCCACTCAGAACCACAGACAGTGTTTAATTATGCCTGAAGACTGAATCCATGCCTCTGTTATTTGTTCTGTCTGCTAACTGCTGCTTCCTCTCATCTGCTTGAAGCTGGTGTCAGAAACCTCATCAGTCAGACAGCGCTGTTAGAGCTTTGGAGCTTTTAAATGTTTGCTCTAAACATCTAAACAGCTTCTGTGGAGTAAACACCATTTAAAACAACTGTTTTTGTACACTACTCTGTTTTAGGATTTGTGAGCTTATCTGGAGCATTTCTGCACCTTTAGGATGGGGGGGGGGAATCTGCAGGATGACAAAAACACTTGAGCTGACAGCAGCAGGAGCCTCAGGCTGCCTTTGCTCTCTTAGGACCAAAAGATCAAGAGAATAAAAGGATCAATCAAACTAAAAGGACATGAATTTTCCTTCATGTTCAACCAAAGAACAGAGCTCCTCAGTGATAAACAATAAAATCTGTCAAAAGGCAGAGTTTGGTAGAGGAAGTTACAAGATGTCATCTCACCTCTTAGTGGGTTCAAACTCAGGGGATGATGAGCTTAAATAGGGATTAAACTGTGACTCTGTACCTGCTTAGATTTCTTAGTTTCTCATGTTTTCAGTCATCTGGTTCCATTAAGTTTTCTTAATTTGTTGTTATTGTTGTTTTTTCCCCACTGTCCCTGTTACTCTTCTGTCACACCTGCTGTAATAACTCATCTGGTCCTCATTCTGTAATCAGCTCCCCCTGTTTATCTAGTCCTCAGTTTCTCAGTCTGACTGTCAGATCCTCGTTTATGTTTTTTATGTTATTCCTTTCCCCTGTTCCTGTTCCTGCCTGCTCTGTAGTGACAGCTGGATAAAGCTTGTTGAAGCAAATCGTGTTGGAAATTTTCTGTTGTTTGTTGCTGTGCTACTTTCTGATCGCACAATTTGGTCCTATCAGAGCCACCAAACAAGAAGAGCACTTTATTTTAGGGAGAAACAGAAAGGCGGGAAGGAACCTACAGAGGAACCATCTGTCAGCTCCACAGTCTGGGTTCAAAACCCAGAAACAGCCAGAACCATCCCTGCTGATGCGTCGCAGTGTGCGACCGTTTCCTGCTTCTCTTTCAGGTTGTGGTTGGTTTTTTTTTCTATGAAGCAACAATTTGATATATGAAAAGAAAAGACAACCTGCAGTGGTGCACTTTAAGTTGGAGTTCGCAAACAAATTAGGGTCAATTGCGACTCACTTGGGACAATAAAATTTGTTCCAATGTATTTGCGTTTACACCCCATGACATTAAACCTCTTGCAAAAGTGTTGCACGCATTAATTCTAACTGAAAATTTGCACATTTTCTTTCTTTAATGTGTTTCATGTGAGATGCTGGCTTTAGATTTTCTACTGCAGTTAAGGAACGTGTTTAATTTCACGCCTTCCTTTAAACCTCACACATTATCACAGGTTTTTTCACTGAGGCCACACAAAGTGAAGGGCTGTAGTAAATAAACCACATTCACTAAAAGTTCAGGCAAACATTAAGGAGCTATTTTACTTCTGTAGGAGACCAAAAACACAGAGGCTAGAATGAAAAGGGCCAATTCACAAAAAAACTGTCAAATTTTTACATTTCAGTTTAAATTTCAATTAAAAATGCCACTATGAAAGTTATTTTTAGAACATGAAGAAAAAGATGAAAATAAAGTTTAGATTTTCTGAATTAATTTCAAAATTTAGACAAATTGAATGCAAAACTTGCTATACTTTAATATTCAGGTAAATCTGTGAGCTGTGCTTCATGTAGTGTGAACCATCAGTTAGGACCATAAACAGATGATCAGTTAATGAACAGGCCCATTGAGCTCATCTTCACCATCAGCTCTGCCATGTTAGTTTTCCTCTCCTCTACCACAGAACAGCAGCCATATCTAACTGGCCCATCTAATTTGCTGCTTTGCGTGCACGTGTGCGTGCGTCCGTCAGTGTGTGTGTGAACGTGCGCCTCAGAAACCATCTGTTCACAGGGAGCTGGCATGAGTCACGGAGCAGATCTGAGCCTTGTGTGGCATCTGGGGTATGGCATCCACTCCTCCTTCTCTTCACATCGATGCCTCGACTTCCGCTCTTTTTCAGGGTCTCACTGCTCATTTTGACTCACTGGATTCGCTTTTACAGCTCCCGCTCTCCTTCATTCTTCCGATTCCCGCCATTATTGCATTACCAAATAAAAAAAAGACAGATAGGAGTGATTAAACTGTTTGCTTTGGCAATTGAGTTTCCATCACGAAGTCATTGTGGCTCAAGGCTTCATCAGCTTCTTTCTGCTGCATCCTCCTCTCAGTTATGTCTGCCAATCCCAGCGGAAAGCACACACTTTAATACACACACTGAGATTTCTGCAACAACTTAGGAAGCCTGAACGACAGGGATAAAGCCTGGATTTGGTTGATGGCTTATTGATTTTATACAGAGAACCCAAAGCCTTCCAGACGCTCCACTAACCCACTTCTACTGACTGGTATCTCATATACAAACAGCTGATAAGAATCAATCAAGGCCAAAGCTGCAGCTCGGGATCAATATGACCTTGTTACCATTACCATGTGGGTCACATGTGTTGCTGTGTACAAACATATACTGTACACTCCCAGTAACCCCAAGTAATAATCGATTATGTAAATAATATAGAGTTTTAAAATTTTTGATTCCAGTGTTTCTAATTTACAATCAAGAACTACAATTAAATTAAAAATACTGATTAAATATTTTAAAAAAGTCAAAATGCATATGTTTATGCATCGCCTATAGACTCTTCTTCTGCTGCCATTCCTTCATTTAGTTGTACTGCATTCGTGTTTGTGACACCTACTGTTCAAGATAGGAACTGCAGCAGCACCAGTAAATTTGCATTTAGCTGCTCACTGCTGGGTGTTGAACACATCTACTTCCTGGTAGGTTCTATATTTTTACCTCCTTTTTGTGTTTGGTTTGTTATTTGTGAGTCAGGTTTTATGAAGAGGCTTCATCTTGAAAATTGCAGCAATATTTGTGTTAAAATGACAAAACTTGTTCTTATTTTGCTGTTAACTCAGGGACTATTTTTTCCTCCGCCCGCTCTTTCCTTCTTTCTCTATTTGTCAATAGATGCATCATGACGGTGTGATCAGAGCAGGTTGATGTCTGAATTTGAACTCTAGGGATTTGTTTTTTCCGACCCACTTTACAGAAGCACCAGAGTCGTGTCCTTCCTTCTAATTTTCCAGAATGGTTTCTACTGCTTGTATCATCCAGAGGCCTGCAGGAGTCCGTTTTGCTGCTGATCAATGGGAAGCAACTGAAGCTCAGCTTTCTTCTTCCTGCAGAAGGAGGTCTGCTGCTGCTCCCCTGATGTCTTTGATTGAAGGATGACTTAAAACTCAGCAGAGTGTCTGTGCTTTGATCCAAGTTTGAATGTGGTGAGAGGGAGCAAAGATACCCAGGCAGGAAAGGAAAGATGAATATAAGAAACAAATATATGCAAAAAGAAAATAATTTTCTACCTCTGAGGATGATAAACAATTTTTCTATCTCTGTTAATGTTTCACCACCTTTCAAAAAAAAGGACATCTCTGAGTGTGTGCTGTTTAATTTCAAAAGACTCCTGTTTTGATCTAAGAGGATATAAAAGTTCAATTATTCATGAATGAAACTGACAATATTTGAAATTCTAATTAAGGGATGCTCAAGTTTAATTCTGTTAGTTTTATTGCTGACATGCAACCTGTTTCACATCCAGAAAATGAGGTTTGACTGAACATCAAGTATAGATAATGTGACCTTTAACCCTTAAAACCTGCTAGATTTAAAATACTTTCAGATTGTCAGCATTTCACGACTTATTAGATAATAAAAGCAATTATATAACATCATGAAATTGCATAATATATTATTTTAAAATGTCGTATGCAACCTGCAGTACTTAGATCCTTTGTTAAAGAGCAGAAGACGTTTGATATGAAACGTACTAATCCTGTTAAAGAGGTAGATCCCCCACACTGCAAAAACTGATTTCTAAGAAAGTAAAATAGCCTTGTTTTTAGACATTTTGCCTTATTTTTGCTAGATTCCTTAAAAATAGCAAAATTTTCTGCATTTAGAACAATTTGCTACTTTTAAGGAATCTAGCCAAGCAAATTTTGCTTTTTTTTTTTGTTTTTTTTTTGCTCAAATCTAAAAAATTTGACCATATTTAAGAAGATTTGGCCTATTTCAAGTAGTTCTGTAAGAATATACTTTCTTTTTAGACAACAATAAGACAAAATGTCTAAAAACAAGGCTGTTTTACTTTCTTAGAAATCAGTTTTTGTAGTGCATGTGACAGAAAATCCACAACATTCAATCCTCTGAAGTTCACAAGCACAGAAGGAGAAAATGACCTGCAGTCAAACTGAGTTTAATCTCAAAGCATAAGGAGAGAAAACTTCAAACACCTCACAGATAAAGGTCACATAGAGTCAAAGGTAACAGCAGCCCTCAGTGTTCTCTGCTGGCTGCTGCATCAGGTGTGTTTCATACATGATAGTTTTACACTGCAGGTACTAGAAAAAAAAATAAAGACACACATTTAATCAGTTGTCCTAATAATGTATAGTGTTTTCACTGTTTAAATGAAGTATCCATCAGAGCATCAATTCATTTCCTGCCACAATCTCATTTCATCAGTTCATGATATTGATATTTCTGAGGTTGATTAAATTAAAGCAACATGAGGCTAATAAACCGCAAAGTAGTGTGTTTTTATATACATGGTAAAAACTCAATAAATTAATAAAAAACAAGAAATACGACACGAAAAATGAATCTGGAGATTTGTGAAAACCAAGAGTTGTGGACTAGAACTAACCTGTATGTCAATAAAAGTTTTTAAAAAGACTTTTTAAAGCTTAACTCAATCCAAAATCTTACCATGTTTGGTCATTTGACCACAATTTTAACCCTTTCATGCATAAATTATAATCATCTCAATGTTTTTACTCATCTAAAATTTTCTGTTTGGATATCATAAACTTTTTAAAAAGATTAAATAGATTTTCACATGTCCACTCAGGTGGAAACACGTGTTTAGACTTTGAAATATTTATTTAAGCACAAAAGATGTAGATTATTATAAGGCTATTTTTGTAATTCCATCAATGTGGTGGATTATGTATAAGTACAGAGCAGAATCTCTGGGGTGGAAACCAAACCAGAAGTGACTTCAGGTTGTGCACGTTGCTAAAAACATCAAAAAACAATTTAAAAAATGTGGGGGTTTATAAACTATTTCACTAAAGCTTACATTTTATATGACTTCAGCCAAAACATGGAGGACACATGAAAAATTTAGAATACCAACATAGATCTAAACCATTTTAAAAAATGAAATGGAAAAATCTTCAGCCTCTCGAACTTCACACAGCTTGAAGCCACTTTCAATAAATTATAAAGGAAAAATAAGGATGGAAAAAAAAGTCTTCTTAGAACAGTAGGAATGAGGGGGAATGGGAGAGATGACATAACAGGGGGCCTGATGTGCGCGAGCTGAGAACGCAAGTGCTGACGTCAACTGTAGCTGGGAGAAGTTCTTATGTAGGTCACATGGAAAACACATGCAGCTGCCTCAAAATTCAGCCAACTAACCAGGAAAATCTAAAATCACAACCAACCAGGTCCGAGAATGAAGCGTAGTCAGAGTTCACTCAGCAGCGAGTCGGTTTCATTTAAATCTGACTGAATCTGCAGCGCAGACCCAGCTAGCAGCATCCTGAATTACTGAGGAGTTTGGGGAATGACATCCTGCTCGTGTTTTAATTTTTTACAGGAATTCATGGGAAAAGTAGGGGAGATTTTTGACTTTTGGCACTTTAATTCACTAAGCTGTGGAAATGTACATAAAATATTACAATCCTGAATCTATTTGTTGCCAGGAACAACTGGTGACATGTCCTAAAGTCTGTTTTTATGTGTTTACCTGAGGTTGGGTCACCAAGGCGACAGGTCCAAACCCAAACATGCCTCCCTCCTTTCTCTTCTTCTCTTTCAGCAGAATTTTTTTCTGACTAACTTGGGTGTTAGCAAGCATTTTTGTAACAAGCAAACACAAATTTATGCAAACGCAAATGGCGAGAACACCTTGTCTAACCTTATTACTTCACAAACAGCTATTTATTTCACCAGAAAAGCTGCTGCTGCATAAACATGAACCGTTTATGAAAACGCAGGGTGAAGAATAAACTATTAGGAGGGGTGGAGATCAGAAAGGTAAAACAATGTGTAATTTAATGAGTGTTGCAGGAGGCCGTTTATGCAAACTATTCATGAGGAGAAAACATCAGCAAAGGCAAATAGAAGAACATGTGTGATTATGATTGTATGCACATGATTTAGTTATAAAAAGAAAAGTGAACAGAAAGAGGACAAGATTTCATTCTTGTTGAGAAGAGTGTCGTCATGTTGTTGTGAGTGAACTCACGGTGAGCCGTCCTGCATGGGTCACTCTGTGTGCTGTCAGCGGAGTGGGCGGACGAGGCCGAGGAGACACTGGAGCTCCTGACGAAACCGAAGGCTGCGAGGCGTCCTGCGGGGAGACGGCAGGCGGAGAACCCCGGAGGACGCAGACCTGACTGGCTCACTTTGGGAAGCAGAGACCGGGAGGCGGTGGACGGGGGCTGAGACGCTGCTGTCAACGGTGAAGGAGCAGCAGGAGCATGGCGGCTCAGAATCTGGTCCTCTGATTGCAGAAAAACACAAAAAGGGGATTATTTGTGTTCTTTTCAAGATGCAACATTTTACCCGATATAACATCTTTGAACTGGCAGCTTTTGATGATCTGATGTTAAAACAAGCAAAATGCAAACAACAAAATGTGAGTAGCTGTGTTTGGCTCTGGCTGAGCTCATTCTGGGCTAACAGCCAGCAGCTTCACTAATGCAATTATGACGTTCAACATGACAGTTTAGTACAAAAACAACAGCATTCTTCTTTATCTAGACTGATTTAAAAAGGGACAGTTTCCTCCAAACAAACATTCCCAACAGGTTGACGGCATAAAAGGAACAGAATAAACTACAACACATAAATACAAACAGAATCTTTGATAAAAGAAATGAGTTGCGAAAAAGCAAAACAGTTTATGAAATACAACATTCATTACTCTAAAATCATAAATAGCAAAAATAAATAAATAAATAAATAAAGATTTAAAGATGTAAGGATTCTCAGTTCTTTGGGTAATGTTTGAACTGCTGCTGAGAAAAAGAAATCAGATTACCCAGAGGCCATTTTCCTGTAGGAGATTTTACACTCCCCTCTGGTTCTAGCTCTAGTAAACACATTTGGATTCTGTTGAATGTATTATTCAAAGGAAGGGGAGCAAATCCCTGCAAAATCTTACACAAAAGTGAAATGATGAATTTGTATTTTGTGTTTGTAATCTATGAAAGATGGACTCCTGCACTGAAGGTTTCCAGATTTTCAATTGCTCTTTGAACAACCTTCGTTTGGAGATGAGTTTAGACCAGACAAAGGAGCTAACTGCTAATCGACGTGAGGCTAGTTACAAAGTGGATAAGTGCAACAATTTTAATTAAAAAATCACTATGATTCATGCAATCTCTACTTTTATAAATCTTTACACCTCTGTCATTTTTACATTACACATTTTACACACAAGTCTATGTTTTTTTGCTGCAGCAATTAGCAACAGACCTAGCTAACTTGTTCAGCTTGCAAAGCTTCAGGGTGAAATCTCATAATAATATATTTGCTGCAGTGTAATCAAATCTAGCTGATTTATAAATTAGTTAACTGCCATAAAACGTCTGAGATTTTAGTTGTTTTAATATAGCAGCAATTCACTTTGTAACTAGCTAATCTGTTGGTTCAAAGTTATCTTTCTTTCTCCAAACTGAGGGTTTTCACTGATCTATCCACAACAAAATTCACAACCTTCCCATAAAACCTACATCAAAAGACCTGAAAGAAATCGTTTGAGCAAAGAGATGAAGTCTGAAACAAAAGCTGCATCAAATGAAACACAAAGAGACGAAAAGTGGGATAAAAACATCATCATGGCTCAAAAACAGCTTTTATCAGAAAACAATGGGAGGGAATCCTGCTTGTTGATCTATTTTTTCCAACAGTTTTTAAAAAGTTCAAACAAAAACAATAAAGATTACACAGTCACACATAGCATTTAGTGAGAAAATCCCCAAGGTTTGGATAAAAGCTCCATCTTAGCTCCCCCAGCTCAAGGTTAAGAACCAGCGAAGAAGTAAAACACCATCTCCTGCTGGCTGCAGAGATAAGGCAGGCAGCCGCCCTCTACTTTCCATTTGGCACAGCTGCGTGCTTCAGTGCATGCTACGAGGTGACTGCCACATCAGGAAGAAAAAAAATGTTTGAGAAGGAGAAAAGTGGAGCAGAAAGAAGGGGGAAGAGTCTCTAGTGCAGCTCCAGTTCCCTCCAGCACCATCACAGATGCTGCTCACACTTATTATACATTTCCTCCATCGCTAATATCTGCCTGTGTGCTGTGAGGTTTTGTTTATGAAATTTAGAGCCTCTTGAGTGAGAATGTCAGGATCATTAAGGATAAATATCATCATTTCCATCCCACACCTATACTCCATTAATCACTTCAGAGGGACCAGAGAGAGAGAAAAGCCCAACAAACACCCACTTTAGCCTTATAGATACAAACATACACCAGCAATGTTATGTATGACATAATAACCAATTAGTGTTAAATGTTTCACAATTTTCCTTAAAAATTAACAGGATAGCATGTGTCATGACCCCTCCCAGTCCCAGCCCCTGCTGAAACCCCTTCTTCCCAGTCACCCCTAGTTCAACGTTACCCATGTTCGGTTAATTTTCCACGTCTGTTTGTTTTTGCTTGTCTTTTTCATGCCCTGCCCTGTGTGTCTTGTTATCTGTCCTTTAATGTAACGTGTTTTTGGGCCCTGCGTTCCTCCTCTGTCCTGTCTGCTTTCTGTGACTCGGGTTTAGTTCTTTATCATGGTTTGTGTTTTAGTTTTGTTCCTGCTCTCCTCTCCTCCCTCACCCACTGATTGGTCATTGATCACACCTGTTCACACTCACCCACCTGCTCCTAGTTTCCCCTGATTGCTCCTTGTATTTAAGCCCTGCTGTTGTTGTCGCTTCATCTGTTTTTGTCACACTGCTGTTATAATGAATGAATTAAAAATGAGAATTTTTCCCCCTTTTAGCCATTTTTCCTATCTGCCTTTTTATTTCATGGTTTCTTTGCTTCTATAAATTCTGTTTGAAAATTCTCAGCAAAACAAAAAGCCCAGGTGTTTTGATAAAATCCTTTTTTGAGAAACATTAATGTGAATTATGTAAACGAAGAGAGGAAAAATCAATCGGACTTGCATCTGTAGGCATTAATGATTTTAATCACAGCCCAAAGTGACCTGAGACAAGTATGGATTTTCACCAGAGGGATTTAAATCGCATGTTATTAAACGCAATTCTTGAGAGCAGTGCACTCCTAGAGCAAGTAATAGACCCTAAACCTGTATAAAGAAATAAACATACTATTAGAGCGCCTTTATGCCATATGAATGGACTGTCTTCATTACCATAACAATATAGAATTTAAAATCTGTCCTGTAATTACACTATGTGAGTCGTTGTAGTAGTGTGAAGGTTATACAATCGTCTTTGCGGTTTAATTGCCATAATATGTGCTTGTCAGACAGAGATTTCCATTAACAAAAGGCTAAAAAGTTGTTATTCTTAACGGTAAGTAAAAAGAAAATTGAATGCTATAGCTTAGAATTCCCCTGAAACTGAAAGAAAACACTAAAAAATAAATAAAACAGAAACCCCCCTGATAAACACAATGCTGACCAACGTCCAATAGACAAAAAAAAATCCAGCTGGTGTTTATCTAAGCATGAGGCAAAGATGGTTCCAGCAGGGTGATGCTGACATAACTTAAGTGTTAATTGCTTTGCACTTCGAAGCTTGCGGAGTTCCCAGGAGGCTGAGCAGCACTGAGACACCCTGTGTAAGTATTAACAAGGATTATGATAAGAAGGCCTGCACCATCAAACTGTGCTGATCAATTCTACGTGCAGTTTTTGGCTGCGTGTGTGAAATTGTTGGAGATTTGTTTTGTGCATGTTTCTGTGTGTCTGGGTGAGGAGGCAGATCAAATATGCATGAATGACGCCGGCAGGGTGATGGAGAAAATCGACGGTCGAGCTGGAGCGTAAATCTGACTTCTGCAGTCTGAGGTGCAATCTGAACCACTCGGTGTGAAGACTTGCTAAGGAGAAAATCTGAGTGAGCTATAATTTATTTATCTCAGTTTGTAGATTGCTGCCTTCTGGAGCAGAATACGTCCCCTCAGACTTATCTATAAAAGCTGTCCAATCAGATCTGCTAAAATTAATCTCAAAGAATGCATTTTAATGAGCAGCCTTCATCTCAGGCCAAGCTCAGAGGGTCCCATAACTGCTTGTTGCTGCACAGGGGAGGAAATCAAATGTTATGTTGCTGAAATGATTTTCATATTTTACTCTAGCTGTAAAAAAAAAGTATAATGTTAAAAAACGTGATGAAAATTGTAACTCACCTGGGTTTTCGTGGCTTTTTTGGTTGGTTGCTGGGCTGACAGGTTGAACTGGCTGACTAAAGACCAGCGCTGACCTCTGTTCTAGACCAGGTCCTTTGCTCTTGGCTGAGCCCGTGGTTGTCCTGGTGACAGCTCCCAAACCCAGACGTAGACCTCGGCCAGAGCGCAGGAGACTACCGTTCCCCCCGACCTGTGCAGCAGTCCGGCCCTGCGATGCATCCTCTGAGGACATGCCTTTAAAACTGATGGACCTCCCGACCTACAAATCAGAATCACTTTTTAAGTAAATCATTGCATGTAGTGGCAATGCAGGGTAATATGAAGTAATGAAGAAAATAAATGTCTTTATTTGTCGGTAGAAACTGTAGTACAGGTCATTTAAATGTATAAATTGCAAATGCTTGCACAAATATGTACAGAACAAAATGTCAACATGCACGAAATGAAGCATTGTTGCAGTCTAGCAGGCGTTATGTATTTCTGCACATTTGTGTTGCACGATATATGAATATGAATGCTAAATTATGCATTTTAGCAAGAATAGGAAATGGTGTTAAAGTGATAATGAGCATCTCTTATTGAAGTGGGAATAAAATGCAAAACATCTGCAATCAATTATACATGGATTACTAATAGAATGTAAAAACACAAGCTGGAAAACTTGATATGCAGAGTTGAAAAGTAGTAATTATCTGCTGCTATTTAACAAATGAACCAGAATACACATGTGGTCTGACTTACATTATTTGCATAAATAGAATCTTAAAGAGCAAATGCATAAACTCACCTCTGATGATGTCCCATAGAAGTTGTCTGCTCTGTCGCTCAGTTTTGGGGGTGCATTGTGGTTGTGTGCATGTACCGGAGGGACTGTGTTTGTGTGTCCAGGAGCCCTGATGTTCCTGTTCTGCATTCCTGTTGGAAAACTGCTTGCCTGCATCTCTTGGCGGTACTTATCATAAAGCAGATTGGAGGCACTAAGTACTGGGGCTCCCCGAGTTTCGTTGTCAGGCTTTGGGGGGTCTTTAGGAGTGGGTGTTTGGCTGTGGGTGTATGTTGATAGCCTGGATGGTAGAGATGAAACCTGATAAGGTCCATCGGCAGCCTGGGGTTTAAACTGAGGATTCTTCCGGACGTAGGTTATGATTTTAGGGCGGACCCCTTTAGGTTTAAGTTTGGGTGATGGCGAGCTCTCTTTGGGGTTAGCGTTGGGGGAGCTCTGCTGGATGTTTGGAGGCGCTTTGGGGATTCCACTTGTGCTTACATTTGTTTTTACTGGTGCTCTCAAGCAACTGTTGCCATAGCCCTGAGCTGACGTTGGAATCGCTGGGTTAGGTCCCGATGGTATGTGTCTAGTTGCTCCAGAGACATTCCTGGAAATGAGGTACATTGATGGCTGCCTGCGTGGAGAGCCCTGAGGCGTCCTGAGAGGGGACTGGGGAGGGGTGGCTGACCTGGATTCAACCCCAGTTCTATTGGGACTGAAGCAATTCCTTCGGTATGTGAGCTGAGTTTGGGGTCGCTTCTCTTGAGTCGTTGGATTTGAGGGACCAGATATATGCTGTGCAGCTGCAACTGGATGTTTTGCCACAGGTGGAGCCTCCCGCTGGGGGGCCTGGTTTGGCTGCTTTAGCTGAGACACTCCAGTTGTGTTGTACAGGTGAGAGAAATCTGATGGTTCCCTCAAAGATGTTTTTGTAAACTTTCTGCTTGACCTATTATCGTGTGACTCTGGAGAGACCATGAAGGAGGAGGGTGTCCCAGTTTCCTGAAGTTTGGATTCTGTCAAGTTCCTCTCTCTTCCCATCTCTGTCTGACAGAGGGGTCTGACGAGTTGCTGCCGTCGAGGTGGCAGCACCTTCTCCTCAAATCCAGCCTTTCTCCTTTGGCCCAGGCCTCCATCAGAGGAGATTCCATTTCTATGATGACCTCTGTCTTCTAGTCTCCGATCCTGGCTACAGTATTGAAGATAGTCATGTTTCTCTTGAGGATGCATTAGTGGGGAGTTCTGATTGGCGTCTACAGAGGCTACCCTTCTGCTGGACTGGGCTGAGGTAGTGTTGTAGGCGTTGAGAGAAGTGTTGGTCTTGGGTTTGGACAGAGACACGAGAGATGCTTCTCCACTAGAATCCAGAGCACTAGACAGGCTTCCACTGAGGGAGACAGCTGACAAACTGGACACAAACACATTCGTCTCAGACTTGGACTCCTTCAGACCTCCCTTTCGCCTGTCCCTGCCTGACTGGGCGTCCCTTTTCTCTACAGAGCTTGTCACAAATTTGTCTAGCTCTTCAGTGCTGTGACAGGCAACCCTCTTCTCCTGGCCCCTTTGCATTCTGCTCTCCACTTTGCTGCTGTTCTCGTTCCTCCTTCCACCAACCGAGGCAGAGCTGGCAGTTGAACTTGAGGAGATGGACATGGAGCCCTCGTCTTTTCCGTCTCGAATGCTTCCTGCATCGTCTTCCTCCTGCTCATCGTCTTCCTGGTTTCTATTTCCCAAAAACGTATGTATCTCCTGACACTCCAAATACTCGAACTGTCTGAGCTCAGGCTCCAGACACTGCTGCTCTGAGCCCCAGATGACTAACTTGTCTGGGGAATCTCTCTGTCGGACCAGAGGAGGGATGGAGCTCGTGCTGTACCCTGTGACCTCAACCAAACCTCTTCCTTCACGGTGGGTGATTGCACTTATCTGATTAGCGTTATCATCACCGGATGATGTAAAATTCATCTGTGTTTTGTTTCCAATCTTCTCTCCTCGGTCGACGTTGACCCTCAGCCCATGGTAACTAGTGGGGATGCTCATGGTCGATGTTTGCTTTAGGCACACTCAGGGACTGAGGCCATTTAAGGAGCTACAAGAGTTACTTCCCTCTTTTTTCCTCTACAAGAAAAACGTGACAAAGGCCCTTTTGCTGAATAATCCAGATGTGAAATATCATCTCATTAATTATGTCCCGCTTCAGCTGACCAGATAACTTGCTTTCACAGCTTCAGCAAAAATCTCTGATGAGGTTTTGAGAAGTTCAATCTGAAAGGAGAACACATAAAAAACAGTAAGGAATAGCAATAAGTAAATTATCTTTATTTTCCCACATTCTGCATCACTTAACAATCTTGTGCTCCTTTGTGACTGACAACAATAGATGGACATTTGAAATAAAACCTGCAAAAACACTGCAGGAACCAACCTGTACTGCTTTACCTATTCTTATATGCATATTATGCTGATACTATAAATGACATCAAATCTTAATTTAACTATAAATCTACTTTATCTTGTACACAACGAGTAATTCCATTCATTTCTAGCCAGAAGAAGCTGATGATAATAACAAAAACGATGATTATGGACAATCTCTTTAGACTAGAAGAAAATAGAATGTGGAACACAGAAATCCTTGACTATGAAGTGAAGGCATGCAAGTAAAGAAATCCCTCTGAGGACGGCTGACAAAGGCAGGCAGAGAAGGATATTACACAGGTGCCAAATCTTTTGTAATGAGCTTTTCCTCCAGGGAGACTCCAGGTAGGGATGAGGACTAGCTGTCGGTAGGATTATATGTTAAAAACAGCAACGATGACTGGATTCATTACAAACACAGAGTGGGAAACCCACATCAGAAGGGATAAAACTAAACGGTCGGACGGTGTGATCACTACAGATTAGATCAATGTCGAGGTCCTCCCTTGTTTACAGTCAACATTTCCCATGAATTATGTTAAATCAATAGAATTCACGTGTTATTTTACTCAAGCCAGTGAGGTCATTTAATGGACTTGTGGTAAAAGTGAAGGGCTATGTGTTACTGTGGCTAAAAACCAGTACAGAGGGCTGGTCTGATGCTAACAATTATTCTAGTCTTTGAAGGTACTAAAAATATTTCAGATCTGTGGTTGCATGAGTTCGATCGTGTTGTTCTTTTGTGTCTGATTCCTCTTTGATCCTGTCTGAGAAACAGGATAAAACCAGCATCTGGGCTGGGAATGTTGGTGACGCGTGGATTTCTAAAAAGTCCCAAAATATTTGTGAGGATTCTCAAATTCCTCATTTGCGTGTCACACGAATTTTGAGCATGTTAAATAAAACTGCAAGGCAAGCGTTCTCGCAAAAATAGTCACACAGTTGCAGCGTCTGGAACTCTTCTCAGTTTAGTTTCTTTCACACAGAAGTGTGAAAAATGGGAGTCAATTTTAGGAGGGCTTGGTGACACAATTAGGACATTTTCTGACTAAACAGCTAGATTAAAAATGTCATAACTTTTATAAATGTTTTTGAAATTACGTCTAACGTGTAACTAGACTTGAGACATAAACAATGTATTGCTACTGCCTCCATTGCGCCACTGAATCCAACATGTTGAGAGGACTTAAATAGGTTTTGTCTAATATTCAGATGCTTTAAATTTGTCCATATTTATGAGTAAGCACTCGGAAAAAGAAGCCTTTCTATTCTATCGTAAACCTACATTCAAGTACTTCATTGTCTGTTACACACTTTGGCCAAATAGAAAATATTTCCTCAAAGCATGTCGGTGAACATTTGAGTCCTTTCCAAAGTTCAAACAGACCTCCCAACCTTCTAATTACGAGTGCAGCGGGGGTGTCTGTTCTCATTATATAGCAGGTGGCTTCTCCGTGTGTCAGGTGGCAGCCAGTTCAGCAAATTCACTGCTAAGATGGCAGCTCGCACCGCCTGTGGCTGGTTTGATCCTGCTCAAAATGTGATGGATTCTTTCCACAAGAAAAACATTTAAATATGATAACTGCCGCACC
Source organism: Callopanchax toddi (assembly GCA_006937965.1). NCBI lineage: Eukaryota > Metazoa > Chordata > Actinopteri > Cyprinodontiformes > Nothobranchiidae > Callopanchax > Callopanchax toddi. Next base: position 522,379 of record SSNR01000038.1, on the reverse strand, counting down.
CAATGGTTTAGTTCTGGGACTCACCAAAGCATGTTTTTTTTAATGTTACATATATGAAGTGGTAAGATGATTATTTACTCCAGCGGTCTTCTGTTTGGGATCAAAGAGACAAGGAAGTTCATTAACAAACAGACATTCTGTATGAGGGAATCCACCCACTGTCTGCTCCAGTGTGTATACACAGCACAGTGTGCCCCATCACAATCAAACAATTAGCTGGTCATAAAGCACACATGGAAAATTCTAAGCGGTGGGGGAGGGGGAGACGGGGAGGTGGAGGCGCGACTCTCCGTGAGGACATGGTGCCAGATCGATTACAGCACTGATGTAGTGCCGAAGCTTGTGCTGATGACAGCGTTCCTGGGAGGCTGAGCACTAAGCTCGGTCATGGCGCTCCAACCCGAATAAACCGAGCTTCAACAAACAGCCAGGATGACAAAATCTATTTGGTGCAAACCTAAAAGTGTAAAAGGCGTTGGAACATGTCTGACCGTTTAAATTAAAACGACTTATTGTGGTGACTAACTGCAATTGAGTTCTACAAAACATATCACTTGTGGTGATATAACATCTACAATGTATATTAACTGGAGGACGAGCCAGGTGGGAGATTTGTTGATTATTTTGACAGGAATATGAATCATGAAACTGCAAAGGAAACAAATGCTGCAAGAAATCATTTATCAGAACTCTTTACCATCAATGCATCATCTGGACTTAAATCATAGAGGAATAATAGTTTAGAAAACACAATAATAGGATGAATTCATCAACAAAACATTTCAAAACAGTTCTTCAACATTACCCATTTCAGATTTTTACGTTTTTCTTGAGATTTTGTTGAGTTTTTATTTTAAAGTTAAGTTTTTCCTCATGTCGACCTAAAATATTGTCATGTTTTTTTGTTGTTGTTGCTTTTTTATTAAATTTGGGTCACCCCAAAAGGAGATGTTCCAGCACTGTGTGTTTCTGTGTAAAGATTTTCTAATACTTTTTTATCCATTAGAACCATAAACAGCCTCAGTTTATGTCTAATAATGGCTGCCATCCTAAAATGACTCCAGTTATCTGGATTTCACATTTAACATGTGAACCTATAATATAAATATCATGATTTTCCTGCTGGAAACTAGCTCTGATGCTAATTTCTGCTTCAAATAACCACATAAATCTATATAAAAACTAAGTAAATGTACACTGTTGGCAGGGTAAAGGCTTCATAAAAATGCATGAAACACAATGGAATTGTGGTGAATTGCATTGTTTTAAAATAGCAGTAAAACACTTTAGTTTTGACACAGTTGGTCTAGCCATTAGCTTATCAATCCTGTTGGATGTAAAATCTTGTTTTTTAAAACTAAGGCTGTTCAGAAAGCTATCTCCAATGGGTAAAATAATAAAATTTTTTTAAAATGTATACAGAAATTCTCCAAAAATGATCAAAAATATTCCTTCAATAGCAAATCAAATACCAAATAGCTCCAGGAAATCCTGGAAACACAGCAGTTGGGAACTGGGGAGCTCGTGTTGCAGCTCCTGTTGGTCCCATCAGGGAAATGGATCAAGGTCCGCTGAGCTCTGAAGGTTACAAGTCTCATCCTTTAACTGCAGCTCATGCATCCATTCTGCTGGGCATCACAAGGCAACTCACACCTGCAGAGCGATGGGTGAACAAAATGCACGCAAAGTACACACACCTCCAGAAATAGACGTATGATCAATCATACACCTGCAAACGGATGCAGTAAACACACTGAGGGGATGAAAGAGAAGACAAACAGGACGATACAGAGGTGAGGTTCAGTGAAGGGCTTGAGGAGTGGGCTGGTTATTTTCACCAGATCATTAAACCATTATGTGCTTCATTTAACTAGCGGATCTTCTCTTTGAAGGTGGTAAAAAATGAGTCTGAAATTACAATAACTCAAGCTGTAAATCCAGCAGTATTGCGAGAAGAGAGAAGCAGTCTTGGTTTATTTCCCTGGATGAGAACAGGAATCAGTCTGTGTGGGTGAGAGACCGAGACGCAGACCTGATGTGGGAGGGATGAGACTCACAGATGGAGGAAGAGAAGAGTTGTTGCACATTTCTCATTAAGCGGATGGAGGGGAATAAGTAGTAGGAAGCAGTGTATGAGCTTTACGGCCCTGTTTATGATGTGACTTACAGATTCAAGCCCAAGAGAGGACAGTAAAAGGATTATTGATAATCCCTAACCACAAATAAGGATAATTAGTAATGAATTGTGCTCAGTGATTTTTTTATTTATTTTAATACTAGTCTCCAGACAGACATAAGGAAACCTCCAGGTAGATGTAATGTTAGATTCTTAGGGGCCTTTTTAAAAGATTTAAAAGACTGAGAAATAAAACCTTTAGAGGAGAATAAATAAAATGCATTCGATTGTTTTTGAAAAGCAGAAATTATTCAGCTGCTCCACATTCACAAACAGAAAAAGCTGCTAAAATATTCAGCATGTTGTAATTTACTTTTCACGCTGAAGGAGACGAAAGACAAATGAGGTAGAAAAAGGTCTGTAAAAACTAAAAGTTCATTGATTTTTTTTCTTGTTTTTTCCACAAAAAATGAAGTATTTTTAATGAATTTGCCACCAAACATTTTATAATCTCTGAAAGATTAATTGTATTCTTATTTTTTTCCGTTTTTTCTGCTGAGCATGTTTACATTTGATAGTAAAAGTGCAAACAGTGACAGCACAAAGGCAGTAAAATGCACCGACACACACTCGTGCATTTCCTCGGCGCCTTTGTTGTCAGTCCAGCAGCACATGTGGCTTTTAGCAGAAACCATTTGTCTTTGGCACTTTGCTTTATTCTCCTCCTCCCCCTGCTGAATAGCAGACAGGTTTTATAGCTGTGTGATCTCAGGGGGGACACCAGCAACATGCACACTCTCACACGTGCCCCCCCCACCCCCACCCCACCCCCCCAAACCCAGTCCCTTTCATCCACTTCTGCAAAAACATGAATTCCGACAGTCAGATAGAAGCGAGCAGAACAATGACGTGAAGCCGTGACTCTTGTATATTTCTGTGATTAGAATTAGCACCTGATTTGCATTCAAATCCACTCCTATTACATTCCAGAAACTGTTCTTTTATTGCACTCAAGGTATTGTATCATGAGTTCTCCTGGGCTTTAATGGATGCATCTCAGGATTTTGCACATACACAGAACTGTGTTTACATAAATTCATCCAACAGGTAACGCTCAGTGAGATATTCTATTCTGAAATCAGCTCAGCTTCACACGTCTAATCCTGCTCCTCCCGTATTTGTCAGAGATGCAACGCAGACAGAAATAACAGCGAAATAAGCCGAATTGTGAGCAGGATCTAACAAGATGAGTCACTGTAGGGTTGCTAAGTGTTCAGGATTACGCACTCAGATTAAAGATGTGGAAGCAGGCCTTCAGAGGCAAAATATTCAATCATTTTTGTCTGTGCATTTAATCTTTGAATGGCAAGAAAAGCTTTTCTCCTGCTCGATTTAAAAAAAGGACTTAATCACAATTATTTAACACGACTGAGTTGGAGAGAAGAGTTCACATTTTAAGAAGCCTGCAGCCACTGATTTATGTCAGCAGGTGGCAGAGCTGAGCTGTATGGTGTTGATTACAGTAAAACTGAAAGGAGTGTAAATTATGACACCAAAAGGACTTTTATCACACTAAAACGAGGATCAGCACCTCCAAATCTGACACCAAGGTTCTTGACTTGAAAACTCCACGGTTGCCAACTCCAGGTCAGGGGAGAGGTCCTACCTCGTGTAGGAGTTTAAGTATCTTGAGGTCTTGTTCATGAGTGAGAAAAGGAGGGAGCAGGAGATCGACAGGCAGAGGGAGCTGAGCCAGAAAGCCAGGAGTGTGATTTACCGATTTATCTATGTTCCAATTCTCATATGGTCATGAGCTTTGGGTAATGACCAAAAGAACGAGATCATGGATACAAGCAGCCGAATCATCCTCAGAGATAGGGTGAGGAGCTTGGACATCGAGGAGGGACTCTGATTAGAACTGATGCTCCTCCACATTGAGAGGAGCCAGCTGAAGTGGTTCAGGCATCTTGTAAGGATGCCTCCTCGTCGCCTCCCTCGGAAGGTGTTTTAGGCATCTCCTGTTGGCAGGAGCCCCCCGGGATGACCCAGGACAAACTGGAAGAAATACATCTCCAGGAACACCTTGGGGTCCTGCCAGAGGAGCATGTGGAAGTAGCTGAGAAGACAATGAAATTCCCAACTTGAGATGCTGCCCCCGCGACCCGAACACGGATAAAATGAAAGAAGGCAAAGCTAACATCAGTATAGACCAATAAAAATATTCACAGGCCTAATTACAAAAATAAATACATCAAATAAACATCATCTTAACATTCAGACATCTATACACCAAATATTGAAACCTAATCCAATAGACTGAAGAAAACGGGAGCCCAGATGTCCATATCTGTTTTTCAGGAGCGTTGATGCTTTAAAATAGATGCTGACGCCATATTGAAAGGAATGGAGACATTTTTTTGGATGTGTGTCATATGCTGCCAGTGTGTTTTGCCCTCCTTCTGCCATTTTCACTTGTGCTGACTTTTAAAACACTTGAGTTTAGCCTTCAGGAGGGGAGGAAATGCTCATAATTTGCAAAGCATGACCAAAGCATGCTTCCTAATTGAAATAATGTTAATGTTATTCCATTTTTTAAGCTGTATTGTTTTTGTGACCAAGTAGAGCTGAAATCAAATCTGAAATATGAATTCAATGAATTGCACAGCTCAATTTTTCCTTCTCTGAAAGAAATATTTGGCTTTCATTCCCCTCATCTCAATAAAGCAGTGTTTATAAGGGCAGGGTGGGGTAATCAATTCCATTTGCATCTTCATACAGCACTTCAGCAGACTACAGCTGCCAAAAGGAGAAAAAAAAATCACCTTTGTCTCACTGCACTCCCCCCCACACACAAACCAATCAAACCCCGAGGGGAGTCCTTTCATAAACACAGAGTGGGGACAACTGTAACAGGATTTATGACGGATCTCAGGTCAGGGTGGTCGTACATAACTCAATAAGGAAAATCAGATCATCTGCAATAAAAAAAGCTGATATAATTCCTTATTCTGTGCAGGCATGCTGTGTCTCCTTGCTGCTACGAAAGCGACAGAAAAATCACAATATGTCATCTGAATGGAATTTTTTTTTTTTAAATGGCCAAACACAGTCGCACGTTCGCACATGTTCTTGCAAAAGCTTTGTCTCATTCACACAACTGATGGGTTTCTGTGCTCAAAATCAGACGCATTCCAGCACCAAACCCTCCCCAAAAAATAACAAAAGGACCATTTTCTTTATTATCTCTGGGTCTTGTGTGTCTGCAAAAGGAAACACAATGAAATGTGACTTTCTCCTTCACATATCAGCTCAGGTCTTGAGGGATAAAATGCATGTGAAGTCCAAATCCTAATAAACTGACTCGTTAAGGTTGCTGGGGGAAATTGTGAAAGAACAACTGGATTGCGAGACTGCAGTCAAAACACAGACTGGCATGGAGGAGAGGGAGAAAAGAGGGTGTCTGTCCACGCTGGTTGCTGGTAGCACCGCATTATTATTAGCAAACCCCCTCCACCCACCACCCCAAAGCCTGTCGCAGGGAAAAATGTTAACTCTTGCATGGCTGGTGAAAATCTATGGCGTGGGACAAAGAAAAAGGATTATTTTTAGATAATAAAAGCTTTGCAGACAAAACTGAAGTTAATGGTGCAAAATGCTCCCATAAATCTGCAGACAAACAGACATAAAGGCCAGTGAGCCGAGACGACCCAGACAAAGAGAAGCTGAGCACAACTTAGATGGGCTGAGTCACTTTTGTGTGCTTTAAAGAAAATGTATATATATGATCAAATGATGCTAAACGGACAAAGATAGATGGAAAGAAATGCCGGTGTGAGACTCTACTGTAAATGTGCAAAACCCCCAGGGGTGTTGGGGGATGGAGAACAGGCAAAAGATCAGTAAGAGGTGGGAAGAAACGGAGCAAGATGAGGATTCCGTAACAGGCTATATAAACGACCCTTTTTGTGGAAGACAATAGAGCTGGACAGGACAAAGAACTCCTCATGGGAGAACATCTGATGGAGAACTTTATATTTAGGGGTGCACATTCTGGAGAAATCCCATAAAATATTGATAATGTGGATTTCAGCTATTAAAGAACTGTATTATTTAAAAAAGCTTTTTAACGAGGAGATTTAGCTTACTGAATGATGCAACTAAAATAAACAGCAATACATGTAAACAAGTGTCAGAAAAATCAACGCAGCGTTTTGAAATTTTTGAATATTTTCTGTAAAAAGCTGCACACCAGCAAGATTTTTTTTAAAAACACATTGGCTGCCAACAGGACAGGGATCTCTCTCTGTGTGTGTGTGTGTGTGTGTGTGTGTGTGTGTGCATGAGTGTGTGTCACCAGTGGAGGCGTGCCTCTCTCTTCACCCTTCAATATCTTGCCCATGACTGCAGGGGAGGAGCTATGAAGGGCTTTTTGCCACCTTCCAGACAAAAGCAGCGTGAATGTGTGAACTTGTGTGTGTGTGTGTGTTTACACCTCATTCACACATGCACAAACACATAAACGTATCCTTAAATAGCTTCAGATTGTGTAATTATAAGTGATCACAACAGCGCAGCAATCAAAATCACTGCAGTAGCTTTGTATTTGCTTTTAAAGCTGCACAAAAACCAAAGGAAAACTTGCAAAAGCAATATATTTTAGAGGCAGGTTGACGTCATTTTTATATCAAATCGCATATCTTGTTATTTTTCACACCCTCACCTCCCCCCGTTTACTTCTTTTCCTCGATTTTGTCCTTTAAAATATCCTTCAAGGTTGCACCGGTGCACTACTCTCATGGGATTTCTTACAAGCATTCTTACCTGCAGCAACACACACACACATTAACAGAAAGACACTTGACACACACACACACACACACACACACACACACACAAAGTGCTGCGAGTGGTTTTCCTGCTGAATTGATCAGAGCTCAGGGACAGCTGAGGTTAGATGTAATGAATCAATCAGCATCCAGAACAGCAGACAGTCAGAAAGGCCACGAGATCTGCTGCCCCACTTTGATGCAGCGTCAACCTCCAAAAATAGGGAGGGATTGTCGAGATTTAACAAAATGAGCTGGAACTGAAGATCCATAAATGTGGGAAGTCTCTGATTCTGGGATCAATACTGGCAGCAGATGATCTCAATGAACTACAAGAAACACACTTCCCACGCAGATTTTATGTGGAGAGCATCTCATGTTTGAGCGCTGTCTGAAAAACAACGATGAAATCAGTGCAAAGCTGAACATGTTTGTTTTTAAAAATCAGGTTGTCTGGGTTTTTAAAGAGTTTTACTCAAAACAGCAGCAGGAAATCTGCTCTCAGTCTCAAGGACGGCCGGATCATCAGACACAAATCAATCAGGGTGAGAGACAAGCGGAGTGTGAAAGACATTCAGTCAGCGTTTATTTGATCCTTCCATTCCTCAGACTCTAACTGCCTCCAAGCAAAAACACAACAGGATGAGGTGAGGATGGGAACAGCAGTGACTAAGACTCAGAGAAATACAGCATCCACACGCCTCAGGCTTCCTCTGGCTTTTAACAAAGGACAAGATCAGACACTAGAAACAATAAAATGTTACTTTTTATTAAAAAAAAAAGATTTTAAAAGACTTCCAAAAAATACTCTCTTCCAAAAAACTGATTTATATGTTGTGGCACATTTGCACAAAACTAATAAAGCAGCATGGATTTTCAGATCGAATCAAAACATTGCACTAGATATTTGTCATATACATCTAAAAAATAATAATCAATAGAAAATGTCCTCCCAATTCTGTTGTAAATCACATACTGAAGCCAGTTTAATGTTTATTATTAGAAATGCAGACTTGACCTGCTCCATCCATCCATTCATTCATCCATCCATCACCTGCTCTCCCTGATGAGCCCACCTTCAATATTTACCCTACTTATAATTTCCATTAAGAATGATTCTGTGCTGCTGATTCATGTCTGGGAATCTGAGCTCACTGAAAACAACAAGCAAATCTATGTGCGACACTAGAAAAACAGAGCATGGCCTCCGCAGCATCTCTGCAAAATAAAATACAAAATGTCAAATAAAAACCCCGCAGGATGTTGTCAGTGTGAGACTTACTTCCAGGGTTTACTGGCGCTGATTCAATGAAGAGGCTCGTTGAAAAATGCAGGAGTTGCAAAACGAAACAAAGCCGCGTGGCTCTGCTTCCAGCTCCTCGCGCTCTCTGGGTCTGCTTTTGGCATAAACGGTGCAGGAGGAGAGATGTGTACCGCAGACAGGAGGAGGAGGAGGAGGAGGAGCGGTGCTGATGCTGCAGCCGGCAGCAGGTGCGCTCAAACGGAGTCTTCTCCTTACAGACTGGCGCCCTCTGCTGGATTATCTAGGAAGACTCTTGTTGAAACACGTTGCGGGTTGTGTGTGTGTGTCTGTTGATATATATCACAACTCAGTGTATTTAATTCAAAACAAATATGCAATTTATTTTACAATCTTATTTTATTTACTGGTTAATGCAGGGCATGCTATAAACATACAATTACAAAAAAAAAGTCAAACACTCAAGTAAAAATAAATGGCCACATCTTCTGCTGTATATATTTAGATTTTATGCTTGTTTAATTGGTGATTCACAGTGAGATAGATGTATTGTGAAAAAATAAAATCTAATGTTATCAAGCGTAGCCACTCAGTTTCAGAATTTTTGTTTTTATTCAAAGGAGAAATATTGTTGGGAAAAAAAATCAACAATAACAAGTTCATCCATTTGCTAAATTTACAGTATTGCAAATAAACAACCCAGGCCTTAAAGGATAAACTGAATTTTTTTTTCATGATCACAAGATTAAAAACTCCCATTTAATACAAGTTTGAAGCAAAGAGGCTGTAGCTGTGACCAATGCACACATTCATTTTACTGGAGGCCGGTATGAAACATGTGTAAAAATTTTAAAATTCATTTACAAACTCACCATAATGCACATTTAGGTAAAAACTAATGAGAATGATAAAACCAATTTATGGACGGGCATCTCCAGATATTAAAAGCCAACTATGACCAAAGAGATAGGAAATAAAGGTACAATGCCAAGAAGTCTGAAATAAAAGAGAAAACACCCATTCAGTTAGCATTTCTGCACTAGCTGCTCATTTTCATTTGAAATATTACTTTGCATGAAGTGTAATCAATGCATGCAAAACTAGCTATAAGGTGAGCCATGCTTATTGTGTTGAACACCTGCAGTGAAAAGCCCTGCAGCTGTACGAGTCAGGTGCATGACACACAACCTGAAACATTTACAAACAGATGCAAAGTAAAAGAACAAAAAGCTCCTTTTGCTTTTATTTAAGAAATAAGTTACTGTGAGAAATATTCACAACATTTTATATGTACAGCTTTGAATAAACATGCTTTACTTATTGGCTGCTGAGAAGGACCCCCCCCCCCCCCGATCACAGTGAATTCACATCGTTTTGGAATTTTTATTTAATGACACACACACAGAGACAAATGCATAGAAATAAAGGTACAACATTGTGCCAAATTTTAATGTTTCAAAATGTTTTATGTGTTGATTTACTATGCATTACATAAAAATGGATGAACATTTGTTTGGGGGCTTTAACACATTAAAATACAAAAGAAATGTAAAGAAATAGAGGATATCTCTAAATAGGTATAATAAGGAAAGATGTCTGGCAAAATGATAGTCTAACTTTCCTCTGGTTTGATTTATTGTCTATTTTACTTTTCAAAATAGAAGTTAAATGCTTAAAGCTACAGATGCCAAAACACAGCAGCCAGCACTGTGGAAATCAACCAATTCACCAGACAGTTCAGTGATTTCAACATATTTAAGATTCAGGATACATCCCAAATAAGACTTTTTCTTGTAAGCAACTGTAGCTGTTACTGAGAACTATTGCAGACTATTGTTAGTTTAAGACCATACTTCTAAGGTAGTTAGGTTCTAGTCACTTTAAACATTAACTTCAAACATTTGTTGCTTTGACCAATCACATTTCATCAGGCTCTGGGTAAAATATACATCAACAGACACACGAAGAACAAAAGACAGAACACTTTAAACTGAAACAGCATATCCAAACCTGCAGCCTAAAGACAGTTTAGGTTCTTATAAACTTGTTTAAACTAGTAAAAAGTAGCTGAAGCCCCCAAATCATTGGTTGTTGCCTCCCCAAAGGTTAAGCCATTGGATCCCAGTTAATGGATCCTAGACTGGTTTCAGAGAATGTATACACTGGTATCAATCTGCATCTAGTACTGACGTGGTTTAAAATTATGTACACATGTAGGTAACTTTTAACAAATAAAATACAAAAACAAAATGTTTCTGCAGAACTTTCTGGCACCCAGACATCAGTCATGCCAGCGATGTAACCCAGACACACTCAACACAGGTAAATAAAACCCACCAGGAAGGGAAATCCTGAACTCGAAACCTCCAATAAACACTAAGATATTCATGTCTCTAACATGAGCCGCCCCCTCCTCCACAGGCAATGAAGCAAAGTGAACAGTTGAAGCCAAAAATAAAAGGTAAAAACATTTCAGTAAATGGCTGGAGAAGTCTGTTTCGGTATGAGAGTTATCACCAAGTGTCTGTGTTCTACTTATTAGCTGACTGGGAGCGTTTGTTTCCCCAGAAGAAGAACCACGAGTGACGGAGTGGACCAGTAGAAACCCTCTTACACAGACAGGCTGGTGCCATGCAGACTGAAATCAAGCTGCTTTTATAAAAACTGTTTTTCAAATTTACATATCGTTTTCTTCCCTAACATCAATGCCATCATGGAGAAAAGCTTCTTTTTCTGTTGGCGTGGCTTCCAGTTCACAGTTGAGCTTGAAGCCGTTCATCTCAGTGTCTATAGAGGAGTGGACCATAGACGCCTCTGTACTGTGATGTATACCATAGAAGAAGTAGATTGCTAAACCTGCAACGAAAGAGGAGATAGGTATTAACACCCTCTAGCATCCATAACATGGGACTTGCATCCATTGATGTGATGTAGTCAGGTTGTCCAAAGCTGCAACCCTATCACGCCGTCAGCATCGTGCTAACATGGTGTGATTTATTATCATGTAACTAATATCCTGATGAGGTACTTGATGCCAGGACGAAGCCCTGGGTATGGTGTGATCTTGAGCGTAGCAGCTAAGATCTTACTGGGAATTTGTAGAGTGTGTTAAGGGTGCAGGAGAGCATCTTAGGAAACCTATTATGTCATGTTTGCCTTTGGATTACCGATAATTCTTATCAGGTTCTTTTGTTCAGACATGTAAAAAAAACTAAGGGTTTTTACCTTGAAGTGTTTCGACTGTCAACTACAGACTTCTATAGGTCTTATCAGGTGTTGGTGTGACTCATCAGCTGTTCATATAGAGGCGTGACAAACCCTACTGACCTCTGTCAGGCTGGCCACGCCCATCACAGTCTGATTGTCTCTATGGGAACTATTCTGGTTTGTCTTTGTTCATTTCCTGATCTTGATGACCTCTTTTATTCAATGCTTTAATCAGTTTTCTGATTCTCCCATTTTACCAAACCTGACCGGCCTGCTGGGTTGGTCACACCCATCTGGAAAAACATCTAGACACACCAACGTGTCTGGTGACGTTACTGAGGAGGACATCCCGGGAATAAATATCCTTTATTTTTTACTGTGCAAAAGATCCGTACAGTAATTAATTGTGAAAATTCTATCAGGGCCTGGAGGAACTTTTATTAGATGTTCTGATGAATGAAAACACTAAAGCACCTTCTTTATACTGTAAATATAATTTAAAAAATGTACATTTTCAATCAGCATCAGTAAACACAAGGTGAAAATGACCCAGTCAGATAGTGTAGGATTACCTATAGCCATCCATACTGAAAATCGAACCCATGTCCCTCTGTCCAGCTGCATCATCAGGTAGACGTTGACAAATATACTGATCACGGGTATGAAGGGCAGCAGAGGAACCTAAAATTCATCGTGGAAAAAACAAAACGTGTTTGTGTTGTTAACAAACAATAACTAGACACAGCTTTGGAAAAGATCCTAAATCAAACCTTGAAGGACAGTTTTGTTTTGCTCTCAGGCTGTCTCCATATGATGAAGACGAGATGGAGACACACGATGAAGATCACGCTAAGGGCTATGATGTTCCATATAACAAAGCCTCCCTGTACAGCCAGTATACTGAAAGCCAGGATCAACGCTCCTGCAGAAGCAACACATCGGATTAATTTACAGGTAATTTTGCACAAAAGCCAAGAAATAAGAGATCATCTAAGGAGATCCTTAAAGATGGTAGAAATTTAGCTCCACCCACTATTTCTTCATCATTGGTGGAGACATGCATCGTTTACCTCCTCTCTTTTTTTAAATCTGAAAACTTTCAGCCCTCGTATCATTGTTGTGAAAAGACAAACTACCTACTTGGTCCAAAACAAAACTAGACGTGTATGTTTTTGTTCTCAAGTAAAAAAAAAAAAAAAAAAAAGCCAGGTCTGAAGGCGTACCCAAGGCAGAAGTACAGACATTGACAGCAAAGCCTGACATGTTGGAAGGCTCGGGGTTGTTTGGGAACAGTAAGGTCCTGAAGCTGAACCTCTCCTCCACACCGGGCAGGATGCCCATACTGGGGACGCTGATGCCGTCTACCATGTCCGCCTCCTCATGGATGTTGGCCATATGGTAGAGTGGACTGGAGTGCTCTGGCTGGTATCTGTAACAAGAATGAACAAACACACACACTAAGGTTTTTTTTGTCCATTATTTCTACACACATTGTTCACACTTCCTGGAGTCAGTGGTAGTGAAGTGATCAGGAAGATCTACTGCAGCAGCAGTGTCAATCAAAAATGAGGTGAGGCATTATTTAATCCCCAACAAAAGCAATTTATTAGGTCTTTTTTATTTTTAAATCAGTATAATATAAAATGGATTTAACCTTTAAATGTAAAAAATTTGAGCTCAACCTCTTTAACAGGGTTAAAACTTTATAAAATCCTGTGGGATCAAACTCTATTCCTGTCTTATGCCCTCTGGTGGATAATCTAAGTACTACAAGTGGCAAGTAACAATATTGAACAATTATTTACAAAACATTTTTTACATTATTGCTTTTATCCACTACAGTTAAATCACAAAATAGGGATTTTTCTTGACTATTATTTCATGCATCAGGATTTAGAAGGTTAGACTTGAATGGAGAGCTCATGTATTTTTTATTTCATTCCTTTTTTCGGTCCTACAAACAGAACTTGCAAATGTTCAAATTCTAAACTCTAGGTGCATATTTGATTTGACTTTTTTTTTTAAAAACATAAACATAAGATTGAAAACATTGGGTTTTTTTTTTTTTTTTTTGCAACGTTTGATGCAAATTAATATTATGCACATACCGGTATATTTGCTACTATAATTTAATGAAAAATACATATTTTATGGCATTTTTTCCTCTCAAAATGAAAAATACATAAAATTTCTCCTTACTCAAAGTTTACAAAACAGTAAATACAAACACAAGTTTCAGTTCTTTTGTTCCAAGAAAATGTAAAACAAAATTGGAACGAGCTGGATTACAGTAAAATGTTTCAGCGTTAGCCTGGATCAACTTCAACATGAAAATGAGCTATTTGTTAGTGAGATTTCTACCTGAAATTCATGCATGAAAAAGAAAATAAGTAACGTCTCAGGTAAAACTAACCTGAGTACCAATACACAGGCAGCCACTAACGTATAGGCCAGCAGGGTACCTATAGACATCAAGTCCACCAGGTCTTTCAGGTCAAACAGAAATGCCATGATTGCTAAAATATGTCATAAAAAGGGGAAAAAAGAAAGAGACAATTTAAGAGTGCATGTTTTATAATGAGAACCTTTGTTACAAATAAATAACTGAATGGGAAGGCAGAGTTTTAATAATTATAAATGCTATTACGGCTCATTTTTCTCATGTTACCTACAGTCAAAGTCAATTAGTGAATGAGTGTGTGCACATTATGAACATAAAGCAACTAAATCTATCTAGTCATACAAATACTTCGAAAATCTGTGAGTGATCTACTGTCATAAAATCATTGTTTTTTTTTTTTTTAAAGAATGAAAATTTGCATTTTTAAAACCAGTTCATATCACAAGAATAAAGAAATCCTTTGGATCTTCTGAGGTATGTGGAATAATTATGAGTAGTCAGTGAATCAGGGAGTTGTTTTGATTGGGGAGCCATGCTAACTGCTAATGAAAAATAACTAATTTGCATCTATTTCACTCATCAAAACAATTCAAACTTGAAAAATGTTAAGGAAGGTCAAGTAAATTCTCCATTTATCCTTTGCACCTGGTCATTTTTCTATTAGATAGGTATTTACGGTCATTTATGCCAAAAGCTAACATGGTCTGTTGCAACATATTCTGTGTGGAAATATGTTGCAAAATGAAAAATCTGATAAAGTCACACAGTGTAAAAATCATCATCATCATGTTTGCTCAAAAACTGCTTTTCACACTTAGAGAATCACTTTAGGTAGCAGAGATTAGCGTATCTGAGTAGTTAGCTTATGTAGTTGGATATGTTGATTCTGCTGATCAGAAGAGTTGCGTTAGCATGACCGAATCAAGCTAACTGCTATGCATAAGAGCAAATTTCCACGAGCTAAAAAAAACTTCAGCTGTTAGCTCGATTCACTCATGAAATATTCCTCGACTCTCCAAAGTGAAATTACCCTTAATCTGATCCCTGTTGTGCTCTGAGAAATCTTTAGACTTATAAATCTATCATCCCATACCTTTGACCTTCTTCCAGGTATACGACCCGGTCCTCTTTATTTCCCTCTCCTTATACACACACAACCTTCTCTTTATCCCTTTTAATTTCACATTCCCTCATCCTCTTACCGGACATGACCCCTGCAGCAACAGTGGAGGTAATCGGGGCTTTCCTCTCGCTGACACGAGCCAAAAAGGAGAAGAGCAGGCCATCTCGTGCCATGGCAAAGACGATACGGGGTAGGGGGAACATGGAACCCAACAGACTGGGATAGAGTGAGGAGGAACACATCAAATGTGGGCAACAGTTGGGGGATAAAGATTGGAGTGACAAGAGGAAAGACAGGATTGAAAGTTATCAGAGGCCAGAATATAAAAACAGAAAGAAGACAAAATTGCAAGCGAGGTCTGAGTCACAGATTTGTGGCAGGAGATCGTGCAACAGGATAGAAGACAGATAGGAGGAGCAAAAAGAACATGATGGTCCAAGGAACTTTTATTTTTTAAGTGCATGACACAATCGCTCCATGCTGCTACTGTGTAATTACTGGAACATACACATTTGCTTCATTTTCCCTAAAAGATGCAGTTATAAAACAGTGTGCTGTTTGGGAAACCCATGCAGCCGATTCCCCATGAGCAGGTTCCCTTCTGCTGAGGTAAAACCTGTGGCTGGCCGGCCAAGCCATTATGCCCAGCACAGCAGATTTTCTGAAGCATGAAAAGAGGCTACAGTGAACATGGATGCTGTTTAAAGTCATGCGTGTTAGTGTCTCACCTGCCCCTGTGCCAGAAGCGAAGGTTGCATTTAGCGGGGTTTTGGTGCGGGGACTGATCTCGGCCATGAACTTGAAAAGCAGCCCGTCGTCAGCCATAGCCCACAGAACACGGGGCATAGGGAACATAGCACCCAGCAGGCTACCATGGGGGGGAGACCAGGATATATAGTATCCACACTTACACCCAAGAGAATGCCATGAGACATAATTAAGAGAGACAAAAGCTCACATACACAAGAAACACAGCACAGAGTAAAATGTGGTAGATAACAAAACAACTTCGAACATACAGTACTGTGCAAGTCTTAAATGGGGATTTTTCAACGTTTTACTTCTTTCATTTGTGCTTTTCATTCATTTTCAGCTCTGGCCATTTCAGAAGGAGGAATTTAGTCATTTATATTGTTCAAAAATGGCAAAAAAGGATGTTCCTAGTTAGTAAAAAGGTGCCAAAATAAGTATACCAACACAGAACGGGCAACTTAAAGAGAACTAATTTAAAATAAAGTAGTATTTTTGGCACTTTCTTACTAGCAGCCTATCACAACTTTAAGCCACATCAATCTATCTGTTGTTCCATTGATATATTAGTCCATCACCCAGCCGGTCGTCTGGTCGCCAGTTGTTCTCTAAGTAAGTATTGTTTTATTATTAAAGTTTTGGTTCTCAGTTTCTCTGTTGCCAATCTGCATTTTTTGAGGCTCTTTAAATACATTTTAATGACAATGAGGACAATTTTTAAAAAATGCATCAAACTTTGGCTTAAGTATGACCTAAGACTTTTGCACAGTTCTGCAATAAACTGTATACTGAACATTGCATAGCATGCTAAGAACCTGCTGGAACATTTTAAACATGCAAACACAATTCAAAACTTCTACCCTGAACTTTAATACAATGGAAACATGATATGCAGATTTATTTTTTCTTATTAAAAAACATATAGAGGTAAAACTGTAAGTCCATAAATTCAAGATAATGAAAACTGAGTACAGGCTAAACGGTAATTTTAGCAACCTGCGTTACATAAACACATACGCATCATTTTCTCTTTAGTTATTTTTGGAAAGGGGTCAAATGGCTTCTTAGGTTAAAAATACACATGGACAGACATTCTGCTGGCAGTAAAGTACACATGTACACTACTCTCAAAAAGTCAGGGGTATTTGTCTTTCTGATGAAGCTTCAGGATGAACCTAAAAAGCACTCTAACCTTTACAGGTGACCTTAATGTGACCTTCTCTAAATTTCTGAATGCTCATGTTGAATGTTTTGGTATTTTTTGCACAGCTTGCTGCTTTGTAACAAGTAGCTTAATGACAACATTCCCAACAGGTGTTTGATCCATGAATCAACCAGTAGATTTTCTGGATTGGTATTTAAACCGTCCTCCTCATCATGCTATCCACATTAGCATCATGAGACCAAGACCACACCTAACAACTGATCAACAGTACCTCACTATTATGGAGGATGTTCTCCGATGGAAGTGACCACTGCATGCGGTCGTGGTCTAGGGAGGCTGCCCTTCATGTGTCGAAGTATCCCTCAGATAAGATACTGAACCCCCAACTGCCCTCAAGTCTCTCTTGGAAAAACAGATTTTTAATCTCAATATCCGTAACAAGACTAGTAGCAACTCTGTACCCCGGAACCTCAACGACCTGAGAATCGCCCTTCAAGAAGAGCGTGACGCCATGCCTCAGCAGACAATAAGTGGGTTTGTGAACAGCATGAGACGTGGTTGTGAAGCTGTAATTGATGCTGAAGGTCACATGACCAATTATTGAGATGTTTTGTTTGGATTTTCCCACCACTGTTGTTGGTTTTTGTTGCAATTAATTGTTTGAGATGAGGAAATCATTATTACATGCTTAAGATATTTAAGTCAGGCTAAGATATGTGAACTTTTCATGTTTTCCACAAACTTCACCAGTAAACCAAATATCCCTAACTTTTTGTGAGTAGTGCACGTTTATACGTGTCTGCACAAACACGCTTGTTTTTCTAAAGCCTTTTTTACACACGTGTTCAGGAGGATTTGTCTTTGATTCAAGGACTTTCAAATGTGAGCATTTTGTTTGAGTTTTTTTCTGGAAATCTGAGGGAGGAAAAAGGACACGATGCAGGAAGTAGGAAGTGGCTACGATTCCTTTAAAGGACGATAGCGTCAGTAGATAAGATGGGGAATATATGTAACCTTAATCTATTGTAAATAGAGACAAAAGAACAAAAACAACCCTATCATAGAAGCAGCAAGACTAACCAGCATGCATGCAAATTTTATTCTTAGAAATATTTCCTGCTATGTTTGCACTCTTCTGGGATTTAAAGACTAGTATGCCATCTGAACATCTTTAAGGACTGCAACGCACAGCAGCTTAAGCAAGGTACGCGGACACAGACATGCATAGATAAAAGAGTTTATGTGCTTACCTGGTAGACAGAGCACAAAGAGAGCCTACAGCTACAGCGTATGTAGCTCCTCCCCAGCCCACATATTTAAAAGCTACAGGCAGCGGACTGTTGCTGTCCAGGAGATAGTACGGCATCATGAGGGTGAGGGCAGCAGAGACGCCAAAGTAGGCCACGAAGCAAATCAGGAGCGAGGACACGATGCCGATAGGGATGGCTCGTTGTGGGTTTTTCACTTCTTCACCTGCGACGTACGTAAAGGACCAACACATTTCAACTCGGTGCAACACAAACAGAACAATTTACTGTAAATTCATTCTTAAAATGAAAGCCAAGCACTTCTAGGCTTTATCAAAGAGCAAGTTTTGTATATAAAAACACTCTGGCTAAATTTAACAGTGACTCATATAAAATAAAAGTTCCAATGAGACATGTCCTAAAGGTCAAGATGTTTTCTCAACTAGGACACATTTTCTGCAGTCACAAGATCACACAGAACTCCCCTGGTTTCCGCGGTAAGTACTTGGAAAGAATCCTTTTGGAAGCCGTTGCTTTGCATGTTCTCAAATTTGCACGACAGTTCAACTGAAAATCCCTTCAACAGCTGCCGTATTCATAAAGTATTTCTACTCTGGCCCAGTTCCAGTGCACACAGAAAACAAAGTACAACCATATGTATTTAGGCCATATTTTGTGTAACAGTGTGCAATAGGATGACTAGTAGGTTATATTCCTTGTGGACCCATAAGCCTGAACGCCCAGCTGCAGGTCATTATGCAACAGAGGCCTTCAAGCAAACATTCAGTTCTTGTTCTGCAGCAAAATTAACTCGGGACACATTATTGTGACATGAAGCTGTTGCCATGTGTGCCTGTGCATGTGTAAGTGTGTGTGTGTGTGGGGGGGGGGGGTGAGATGGCAGATGAGGTGTTTTGGAGTGTGTTTAATATACATGTCAGTAAAAATGTAAGGGTTAACTTCACTTTAGCCAATTACAACTCAGTAAAAAGAAGGGTGGGAAAAGCCTGTGTGCCAGACGCTGGAAGAGATGCGTAAACTCTCTTTTTAGAAGCCTTGGAGCAGTTACAGAAACAAGCAAAAGTCGTGCATAAAACCACAGACGTGTTCGCAGATGAAGATTTGTAAAATGTAAAGAAAAAACAAAGCCCCTGGAACACGCTTCCCCCAAGCTTCGTACGAACATTTCCTCCCCTGATCTGCTTCACGGGGTTTGGCATTCTGCCACGTACAGAAATGGGCCAGATGTATTTAAAGTGCAGCTTTCCTCTCTGCCTTGCTACACTTATATAATACTCATGGCGGTTTGAACAGGCTGAGGATTGAAATAACTCCAGATTCAGTTACACTCCCCTGCCCCGGCCCAATCCCACAACTGTAGCAGACCCACGGGGCAAGCTAGAAGAAGTTGGGCAATACAGCTACAGTAAAATGGTGCAAACTCCCACTGTCTAGTGGAGACGACTGTATTTCTTCATAAACTAGCAAGTTTGAAAACTTTCTAAAAAGAAAACAAAAAAGCACTTGGGTTTGT
Organism: Callopanchax toddi; assembly: GCA_006937965.1. Lineage (NCBI taxonomy): Eukaryota > Metazoa > Chordata > Actinopteri > Cyprinodontiformes > Nothobranchiidae > Callopanchax > Callopanchax toddi. The sequence goes on along the minus strand of SSNR01000038.1, from coordinate 502,749 downwards.
TGAATTTTTAGCCTCATGATGCCTATGATAACACTGCCTCCCTAATAGGCACTGCTCCCCCCTAAAATGCATCAGGATGCAGTTACAGGCTAGAAAACCATGCTACTCTAACATGATGATGTGTGATTGGGTCGTAGCTCAGGCCTGAGGCCAGCACACTCAGTCCGTTTCAAATTCTCAATGATCACAACTATGCCGGTGTGTGAAGGCCCTACGTCATGGATACCCAGAACTTCACTTTGGAAATCTTTGTGATACCCAAAACCATCACTGAGCTATCACACCTAATACGGAGCCCACACTATGTTCCCTGACCCTGGTTTATACTGCAGCTGTCATCCAGTATAAGGTTACAAGGAGACAATACTGCTTAGTATGAAAGTATTTCTCGAAAATCATTCGTTGGTGAAATGTTGTGCCAAAAGATGTAGATCAATAGGTGGCCTGTGGGCCAGATGTGGTCCACGAGCCATACAGTGCATCCCCCGAGATGTCATCCTGTCAGTAATCCCACAACGCCACCGCCAGCAGGTGCGAAACCACCCATGTGGCTCGCCACAACAGCGTCCTACATCGGTAACCTCAAGTCGCGCCTCGTGTACCTCGGTCCAGGAGGAGGGGGCATGCCTGGGGTCGCAGCAAGAGCACTTCGTTGCGTGTTGGGACCACTAGTAGGGGGCATGCCCCCTCCCCCTGGACTGAGGTCTGGGACGTGCGAGTTCAGGTCGCTGCTGTGGGAAACGCTCCCTCCCCCGTCATGTTCATGTTTCAGACCTGCCCCCCACTCCCTGTAACAAAACATACTGATGAACACTTCTAGACACAAACTCTTTCTATGGTTAATGAAAACAAAAAAAGAGGGGGAAAATTAAGTCCTTCTGAAATTCACCCTTCACTGACCTGTGGTGGCGATGCAATCGAATCCTACAAAGGCATAAAAACAAGTAGCAGCTCCTGAGAGGACTCCTGTGAAGCCAAACGGCATGAAGCCGCCAACTCCCAGTCTCTCCTTGGACGGCAGTATTACCGTAACGCTGGACAAAGGAAGAAAAGGTATAAATAATACAGAAAAGCATACCCAAATCTGACTAAAGGTAGAAAGTAACTAATAAAAACCCAGCTTTTCAGGAGAACCTACTTGTGACTAGAATTTATATGACTGACATTTAGGATCTCTGCGGGGTCCAGCTGCCAGTTCTTCAGAGATCCTTTGACCAGTCCAGACACCACCATGAACAACAAGACCAAGACGTTGACACACGTAAAAACCTTGTTCACCATCGCCGACTCTTTAACTCCAAAGGCCAACAGACCTGGAGGAAGAAAAGAGACATTTCTAACTTTTTCTAACATTCCCATCCTCATATCCACTCCTGGATAACTGCCTAATGGTTTCTTGCTGAGATGTTAAGCACAACATGCTCATTATTTAGAGGGATGTGCAGAGAGTCTTCCTACCTGTGAGAGTTATTATGATAAGAACAGCAAACATGTCAGGGTACTCTGCCAGTATCCCCGGTGCATTCATAGACATGTACTCTCTGCAAAACAGCTCTATGCGCTTCCCTACCAGCTCATCAAAGGTGGCGCTCCATGCACGGGCCACACTGGAGGTCCCTGGTGCACAAAGAGAGTCAAATTCTCTGCTTATTTCTATCAAACAAACAACTTCTTGTACAAATTAAAGCCAAAATTTAGTGAAAAACACAACGCTGGATGTATGTTTACCAATAATGTAAGAAAGGATGAGGTTCCATCCAGTGATAAAGGCCCAGAGCTCTCCTACGGTCACGTAGGAGTAAAGATAGGCTGAGCCGGTCTTGGGGACGCGGGCACCAAACTCAGCATAGCAAAGACCAGCTAACACTGAGGCTGAGGCTGCTATCAAGAAAGACAGCACAATAGCAGGACCTGGAGGGGACAGGAAGGGAGAAGAGGATTATTTGATTATCAACTTTAAACCCAGTTTCTTCTTAACAGCTACGGAGGTGTTCATGGACCTGAATTATCTCGTGCCACAGCTCCAGCAAGCACATAAACACCAGCGCCCAACGTGCTTCCCACACCCAGGGCTACCAGGTCGAAGGTGTTGAGACATCTGGACAGACGGGAGTCCTCAGAGTTCGAGTTCAAAGCCTTAACCCTTAGCAACTGCTTCCCGAAGCCCAGAAGCTTCTCCAGCGCCATGGGTCGGGTTTCTGGCCTCAGGGAAGGTGAGAAAGTTCAGAGGTCACAGCGCAGGACGGTCAAGGCAACCTAATGAGGGGCAGAGAGGTTGAAAGGTAAAAAAAACATCCAAGTTTATCATAATCTAATAATCAGGTCCACTTAAGTCTAATAATATGTAACAAGAATACAGCTTTCTTGGGGAGTTATGTAACAGAAATCCACTATATGTGAAAGGGGCCTATAGAATCCACTGTTCTGCTGCTTTGTTACATAACAGGAAAACTCACAGGAGGAAGGAAAAGTCCTGGAACTGATTGTTTGACGTAAACAGAATCATGAGTGCAAAATCCATTTCAACGAGAGCTTTACGGTTAGCTTAATCCTGCTTGGAGCTCAACCTCAATAATCGCCCGCCACCGAAACGCTGAACTCAAACATCTCATGAACCACAAGACAGACTTTGATTAAACGTAACTATTGGAGTCGACTTGATTTAAGTTGTCCTCCACAGCTAATCAACAAATTTAGTGTCGTAGCAGCTAATCCCCAACACATGCTCTGAGTGCTACATGTGGAAGATGCTTGCCTAAAACTGTGGAATTAGTCAACAGTTTGTTGAAACTCCCAGTAAATTGTGATCAACTTCTGGAGTCGAAACAATTCAAGAAAGGTGCAACAGCCAGTTGGATTTTAGCTAACTCAGTCAATATTTAACTAGAATTTGATTGGATGGCTGAGAGTCATTCACATCACACATCCTGAGTGCTAACGGATGAGATCTTGTAATGTATGACTGAAGAATTTATCTGAACATATGATTTAAGAAGGAACATAATAATAATGAAATTTAATGTTCAAAAGTAGCAGGAAGAAGCTGTTGGGCAAAAAACCTTGTATCTTCAAATATGGAATTTATTAGAAAATAAAAACACAAAAATACATTTATTTACATTAAATAAAAAACTCTGTGTGGCATCAAGTCACAAGATCTTTTTAACAGTTTTCATTGAAAACGTGTCCATAAAACCACTGAAAGATGTGAAGGAAGACTAATAGAGCTGAGTTATGTCAAAATATGAAAAAAGTTAGTAATGGAAAATAAAATTAAGTAAAAAAGAAACAAACAAAAAAACATGTTTCTCATAGCTCATATCCTGAATAGTAATACTTAGTATCTGGTAGTAGAATATAAAGAAAAACCTAAAATGTAGATGAGATGAAATGGCAGAAAAAGAGGAGAGGCAGGTGGGATAAAAGCTGTGAGTAAAGGTTCAGAACTAAAAGACAGAGTCCCCTCGTGATAAAGGTTTAGAATGAGTGACATGCAGAACGCTGTGACCCATTCAGGATAAAGACGTCCTGTCAGAACCTTCTGACATGATGACTGAAACCCAGAGCGGTCAGTGCAACAGTCATGTCACGCCTCATGGAAACTTCCACATAGGGGCGAGCTAAGGTAACCTTGCAGTCTTTTCTTTCCAGGAAATATTAAGGCTCGAATTTCCAACCTAGCCAATTAAAAACACACACACATGCATGCAATACCCTGTAGTTCCACCCTATAAAACAGCGACGTCCAATCCTGGCATGTTTCAGTTGTTTTCCTGCTCCAACACGCCTGATTAAATCACCTGTTCCGCATGTCAACAAGCTCTGCAGGAGGCCTTTAATCACCCACTGATAAACCCCTACAACATGGACATCAGCCCTCCAGGACCAGGATTGGAAACCACTGCTATAAAATGTAAAATAAACAGTTGTGAATAAAAACAGGATAGGGCGTTAATCAGCTGAGCAAACTGGATAAACCTGCAGGGTCAAACACAGGAGGTTTGGAACATTTTCTGAAAATCAAAGTCTTTGTCTGAGGATTTTTTTTTTACCCTCAGTAGGACAAAATCATTAAGGCGTGTTATAAAAAAATAACAACAAAAACTGAAAATGAAATGTAAATTTGACCGATCAAATTAAAAAAATGCATCTAGAGAGATCGTTATCTGATCTTTAACATGACACCAGTTTGTCCAATCCACATTAGACACTCTGCTGTTCTGAAAATCCTACAACTGGGTGCATTTAAAAAAAAAGAAGACATTATTAACAATCAGTTAGGTGTAAAACTATTATACAAATTACAGGGCTAAAGCAGCTGCAGCAAGGCCACAGAGAGGCTCAGCAGATGAACGAGCAGCTGATTACTACTGAGGCACACATGCTGGGTTAGAGTGAAATCAAAGTGATAAAAGGTGGATTGAAATACTTTGGAGGCCAAAGATTACATCATTATCAGTGTTAAGATTAGACTAAGCTGCAGTAATCCACAGAAAACCATGTTTGGAGTCAGAATGTCTACCAGCAATATGAAAATATGCTTTCTTTAAAAAAAAAAAGAAGGAATGTTGTGAGTATTGGGGACATTGTAGATAAAAGGATAAACCAGTGGAGGGAGGAGGAGGAAAGCTGACAAAAATCTCACTAATTCTGAGATGTTTTAGGTTGGCATGAGAAAACTGATGTTGGAAAGTCTTTATATTTTATTTGTGAGTAAATTAAAGGATTTTCAGAACGTAACACCAAGGTTTTACCATGTTTCTAAATGATTAAAAAAAAAATTTTCCCACGAATTTCTAATCTAAAAAACAATCTCAAGAAACAAAAATACTTTCTGGCAAATTTGCAACTTTATTCCTGGAAGTCTGTGCTTCTTTATCATGTAAATGTATGAATGAACAATGTTATACTGTAGAATAGAATGACTTTTAGTGTAATTTAATACTTTCTAACATCAAAGAAAATCCAAAACATATGACATCAAGAATTTTCTCATATTTTTCAGACCAGGTCATCTTGGAAAAAAAAAAGATTTGATATCTCAATCAGGTAAAATAAAGGAATAATAACAATTATAAATATATTATCTCTACTAATCTCAGCTCTGTGGTTCTGATCCATTTGTCCCTCGTATGCAGTAACAGATTACTAACTCAGAAATACTCAGACATTAAAGCGGCTCTCTGGAGGATTTTTCTCTGTATCAAAGTTTTCTAAATGTTCTAAATGATATTTCAGGTCTAAACTATGATTTATGGGTTGAGTTCCACAACATCTGTCATTCTGATGAAGACCCTCCTTCCTCCTAGAGACCCCTTTCCATTATTTCTTGCCGCCGACATTTTTCAGCCAATGAAATTCAAATGTCTGCATTCTCTCAACATGCACGCGCATCGACCAAACCTGTACCAGTAGGGGGCGCTGTCGTACAGGACGCTCCGTGTGTTTCTCTGCCGTCTCAGCCGTTCACTGAGGACTCACAGCTCATTTCTACTAAAAACCTACCCATTCTCCAGCTAAAGATGGATTTATTTTTATTTTTAAACCTTTCACCTCACAGAATGGCAAGGCTTGACAGGATTATGCATTTATTTTGGTCAGAAAGTTCATCCAGGGCCGAGTCAAGTTCAGCTTCAGAGTCCAGCAGCAGCTCAGTGCTAACAGAGCTAATATCAGAAGCAGCAGGAACAGAGAGGGCTCTTCAGACCCTCGTAGTATTGTTGGAATAAGATTGTGAACTGTGAGTGATTAAACCCTACACATTGAGCTGTACAGTTCATGTCCGAAGTATATGCGCCGCGTGCACGCGCACACACGCGTGTCGAGATGTTTTGAGGAGGAGCCTTTCGACGTTAGATTCAAAAACTGCTCTCTTGATGAAATCCTCCAGAGTGCGGCTTTAATTATCGTTGCTTTTCTGTCCAAAACTACATCTTGATTGTTCAGATATACCAGACAGCTGTCACTCATTGAGTCACTGCTGAAATAAATGAATTTCCCACAACATAATTTATATATTCTATGAAATTCATACTGTTTGACTGGAATGACCACTCACATCACGCTGACACAAACACATAAAAAGTAGCCTACAAGAACCCCGTGACCCCTCAGTGACCCGAGTACGCTGGTTAGGCAGAACTGAAGATGCCACAAATTAAAAATCAGTGTTCTAAACGAACGGTAAAGAACACCTGCTGCAGATCATGTTGGAGAGGCAAAGAAGGCTAAACATGGAGTACTTACCCCAAACCGCTAACAGCTATGCCTGAAACGTTGATGAAGCTTTAAAACAATGAAGACAGATCTTTCTTATGTTTTAAGCTGCAGCGCAGACTGTGGACCGGTGGACGGTCAGCACTCTAAAATAGAAAATGGAAGAATCACATGGCTTTGCTATTTCAAGCAGCATGCAATCATGCAGACACATGCACCGTCAAAACGTACCACCACCAGAGTAACCCATCTACGAAGACTGAAATGTTTCTCTTTTTTGTGTAAATTTACAAAGCTGCTGAAGGTCATCATCAAATTTGCACTCAAATGTATTTATAAGGTTTTTTGAAGGCATTATGATAAAGATGCTTATTTTCAGAAAGATTTCACAGGATTAAACAGAAATTGTCAAAAGGCTGCAGATTAGTGATAAAAATAAAAATCTCAGGCTCATTTTAGAGCTAAAAACTTTAAACCAACAGATGGTTTGAAAACGATCCGAGTAAAATGCAATGTCAGAGAAGAGTGTGGCTCAGGGAGACGGGGGCGTGATCTCAAAGGACCAATGGAAACGCAGCATGAGCGTGATGCTGCTTGACATTCAGAAAGGTTATGTGATGACAAAAACAGAGTGGTGTTTAGAAGTAACAACCAAAAGATGCCTCGAGATGAAATTTAACTTCTAAAAACCTGAAACACATTAAATACTCAGGATTTCTGTTATCAAACTAATACATGATAAGATTGAAAAATCACCAGGTTAGGATATATAAAAATTTTTTTTTAGAAATAATGACTAACAAAAAACACAGTTAGTGAGCTTACAGTCTCTGTAACTGTTGACATTTCCTATTTGTTCCTATTGTGTACCATTCTGAGAGACAGGGCTGTAGCAAAGCTTAATTACATTTAGAGAATAATCTGACCTGCTGTCACCTCAGTTAGCCTCAAACCAGCCCTTGTTTTTATAATGTCCTCAATTGGAAGAAACAAAGATTAAACCTGACTGGATTGATAAACTCAGTGGATTACTGCTATCGTAAAATAACATTCATAGTGTCCAAACTATTTTATAAATCTTTACATTGAGGTCAATTTTGCATTGCATGTTTATTTACATAGAATTCTATAGTTATTTGTGGCAAAACATTGCAGCAGAGCAAGCTACTTAAATAATTCAGTCAAAAACATTTCTAATTTGATAGAGGAAAACTTTATCCTGAACACCATCATCATCATCATCAGTGAGTCAAACAGGACACATATATACAGTAGTTTGATATTATATTTTATGCATGAAAAAAATTAATTTCCACTCCACATTGTATGTGAAGCACTATTATTTTATAAAAGGAAGTCACTTCCTGCCTCTCAGGAGAAACATTAAGGTTTGGTACTTCACCCAAAGACTGGACATTTATTATTGTATTAATCTTCTATATAATAAAGCACTTTTTAAATAAAAGAAGATTTTTTTTTAAATCATAGAAAACAAACAAAAAAAAAACTGCTATTACAGCTATTTCATGGTGCACTAGTGGTCTTGTGGTATGAATTTAAATGTAGGGGCACTTTGGACAGTAAGTTTTTGCTCAAACAGATGCTAGCTTAGAAACGGTTACGTCTCGTCTCGTGTTCTTCCTCCTAACTGGGTCCGGGTCCCGGCATCCCAACTAGGGAGTTCCAGACTGTCCTCTCCCTGGCCACCTCCACCAGCTCCTCACCCCAAGGCGTTCCAGATTGAAGATGTATTTTCTCAAACATATTCTGGGTCGACCCAGGGGCCTCCTGCCGGCAGGATGTGCCTGGAACACCTCCCTGGGAAGGCGTCCAGGAGGCATCCTAACCAGATGCCCGAACCACCTCAACTGGCTCCTCTCGATATGGATCTACTCCGAGTCTCTCCCAAATGTCCGAGCTCCTCACCCTCTCTAGAAACTGTAATGTTAATATGAAACATTATTATGAATATTGTTGAAATAATTCAAAACAGAAAGAAAAAAAGTGAGTCTTTTCTTTGTATATCACCCAGCTAAAGGTTTGAGCTTTTGTTTTTTAAAGATGGCAGAAATCCTCTTCACTAACTAGCTGTTAGCTCATCTGTCTGTTCAGAATCTCCATTTCTCCAAACTGAGGCCACTGAACTACACTGAAAGTAACCAAAACCCTGATTTATTGCATAATTGAACAAACACGGAGGCCTCCTGGGTCACCTTCTTGTCATGTGTCTGGTTGTGAGCGATAATTAGAAGTCATTCAGTCTGAGGAGACACAAAGTCATCCTCTACTTCCACCCAGCAAGGGGAACGTTTGACGCAGCGCCGATAACACTGGACCAGTGTGTCAGGTCATAATGTTTCCCACATAAACAAAGAGTGTTCACACGTTATGTCAGCAGCGTATTCTTAGCATGTCTCACCTCAGTAAACACACCCGTAGCTCATTAGCTTTAAAGTTTGCAAACATAACTCCCTCAGAATGTTTTATAGTCAAAAGTTGTGACAAGGGGAAAAAGAATAGCTAAGATTTTTTCCAACTGTTTAAACAGAAAACAATTCAGCTTTTTAATCCGACGGCTCAGAGAAATAATCACTTATGTTAGGAAACAAAACGGTGACTTTTACCTCCGTTCGCTTCCTACAGAGGGGAAATTATGTCAAGAATCTAAGTTATTTTACTTTTTTTAAAAAGTTATAAAACACTCCAGTTTAATTATATTCTCCTTATGTGATAAAAGCTGTAGAATATTAAAAATCATCTTAAAATGTTGACAATCCTGCTTAAAGTTATCAAAAGCAATGGCTCGATTGGTAAAACCGACTTTTTAATTGAGTTTGTGTTTAAAAACACAAAATATTCAATTACTGTATTTAGCAACCATTTTTAAATTAAGACATTAAATACTACTTTCTTTTCTTTAACTGAAAATATAAACAAAACTTTATTAGTAAAAAACCAGATGTGTTTTGTACCAGTGTCCCATAATTGTGTGCACTATTGCTAATTGCCACAGTTTGTGTTTATAACAATGTGTGGAGTGTGACAATGAAAAAATGCTGTCTAAGGTCGTCCTTCTCCCATGAAAATAAAGCTCGTTTTTTCTCAGAACCACAATCTGTCCTCATTCCAGCGACTCGTCTGAATAAATGCAGAACATAAGTCTCTGCTAACATCCAGTTAACGCTGGATCCACCAGGTACACACCAGAGAAATGCTGCAGCAAAAATCGAAAGCCCCCCCCCCCC
>SSNR01000038.1:444243-493278 GCA_006937965.1 Callopanchax toddi | reverse complement strand
CCCCCCCCCCCCTTCCCCCACACACACACACACACACACACACACGCCTCTGTGTATTTGATATGAACACTTCTTGAGCAGCTTGTCCACTACTGACCTACTTTAGAAAGCAGCTAAAGTTAGACTCACTGTGGCTGCACTTCTGAACTTTTGCTGTCAAGATCTGAAAGGTCAACTCTTGTTCACTCAGTTTAGAGCGGGCCTTCAAGTTACATAAGCATTATTCTACATCTGTTAAAGGATTAGATCGTTTCCCGAACAGCCTCTATTCAAAGAAATAGCTTTTATGTCCAGTAGAGCGCATCAGCGCATGTCTAGTTTGAGTGCACTGATCATTGTGTATTTAAAAAGCATTTAAAGGCACACTATGCAGTTCTGGTTTGTTTTTAGCACCACCTAGTGTCCGTTTTAAGTCACTGTTGTAAAAGCATTAGCATTGTTTCTGCTCAGAAACCCCTAAATCTAACTGTTGAAATGTCTCCTCAGCCTTCATTGCTTTCTACTGGAGCGCTTCATCACTCATTCAAAGGAACCAGCTGTGTTCAAGCAGGGAGAGATTGGAAAAAAAAAACAGGAATTATGAGCTAAAAACCCTCCGGTGCTAGTATAACAGCTAGCCACATTGGGTTAGCCTAACTCTCGCAAGATACGTGACTTTGTGAGACTTCAGGGCACCGGACCAGAGACTCAGAAGTTGCAAATGTAGTATTACAAGCAGCAGATGGGGCTGAGTGATTTTCATTAACTTTGTAAAGGGTCATATTAGCACATACTGGCTCAAGGAAAAGAAGTTACATAGTGTGCCTTTAAAAGCTCCAGCTGATGGGACATTTTGTTCAAGAGATCTTGCCAGGCTCCAGTCTTAGGTGCACTGGAGATGCTACAATTTGCTGCTAAATGCGATATTTATGTTTTTAATTACCACAGAAGTTCATGTAAATTAAATTAAATGGACAATTTTAACAAAATGCTTTGAAATTTAGGAGATAGGACGTGTTTTATTATAGAAATACACCTTATTGTTGGCTATGCCTGAACTAGCCATTAGCTTATCAGTCTTCCTAAACGAAAAAGTTCTTTCTCCAAACAAAGGCTGCTCAACGGTAGGATTGCATTTTTTTTAAAACACAGAGAGTTTAATGTAATGAAAAAATAAGTTTTTTGTTCCTTGCAAGTATAGAATAGTATAGAACTATAAAATTATGTATTTATTTCTTGATGTTTCCCCCCCCCCACCTCTTCATGGTTTGTCTCAGGTTGTGTCTGCAGTGATCACTTGCTGCTCTCACTCTGCTCCTTACATTCACCCCACCCCTCAACACACACACACACACACACACACACACACACACACACACACACACACACACACACACACACACACACACACACACACACACACACACACACACACACACACACACACACACACACACACACACACACACACACACACACACACTGGGAGCTGCTCCCAGCACAGTGTCAGATCTATTTAAATCACAGAGAAAGTTCAGGAGAGTTTGACAGACTCAACCTTTAGTTTGAAGGAAACTCATTTAAAATCACGTTTTAATCCATAACTCAGTTGAACTAAAGTAGGATGAACATTCCTTCAGCTCAGATCACAAAAACAAACCAAATCAAACTTCTTCAGCTGCAGTGGACACGGTCAGAGACAAACGAGCTGATCTCAACCCAGTGACCTGGGACCTAACTTCCAGGTAACTCAAGGAGCTGAAGAGGTTATTAGGATCACTTTCACGCTCCGGCTGTAACGGAAGTTTTTACCTTGAAAAGTCACGATCAGCTCACCGGGAAAAAAGATCCGATTCAAGAACGTCCTGAGAGCAGTAGAGTCCCAAAAGTCAGCAGAGTGAGAGAAAGAAGTGCATCTGTGAGGTGAGGAATCAGGATTAATGTCGCTCCGCAGAATGAGGGGGAGGAGCCTCAGACACGTGACCACGCCCACTCATTGATATTCAATGTTGAGCAATAACGACCGGGATAACACTAGTGGTGAAGAAAACTACTAAATCTTTTCTTAAACAGCAAAGTTCTACATAAGTTATATTATTTTGTTTTAATTGTTACTAATTTTTTTTTGCATATGCTTGATAAAACTTTGTCGATGTGCTGCTGGAAACCGACTTTCCAATAGGAACCTTCCTGAGGGACTACTCTATTTATTAAAGCATATAGAAACACATTGTTTATGAAGCAAGACATCAGAAAAAATTGCAATATGTTTTATTCACAGGCAAAAACATGGCTAAACTTACAAATCTGAAATGTAGGAGGTCATTACAACTTTTTGCATGAGGTGAAAGGAAAAAAAAAACAACAAACCAGACTTTTTGCTTTTGGCACAAACAGAAAAAAAAATCCAGAAGAGAAATCAAGCTGGTCATTTCTATGTCCGGGTTAACAACAGAGACAATGCAGAGATATGATGAAATCCAAAACAATGCATTAATAAATTATGCTTCTAAAATATCACCAGCTTATAACTAAGTAGTCTTTTTGAGCTGACAATAAAGAAAGATCTTTTCAGTTTTTACTCCACCTGACTGTACAATATTCACAATATTTACATTTAAAAAAGGAGTTAGAATCTTCTGATTTGTGACAGAAACACATCCCTCCTTAGGAATCATCAAAAAGCAGATGACCGGTTCTCTTCCTGGTCCTTTACGACTTGACTTCCATGAGTTGCTTGATGTCTTTGACGCCGTGTTCTTCCGCCACAGCGATGATGTGGTCCAGGGCGTTCATGCGGCCCAACATCTTCACAACCTCTCTGATTTGATCTCTGTTTGGAGATATGAGAAGCGGTTTGAACAAAACCCATCATGCCTGTCTCAAACCTGTTTTATAAACAGAAACAAGTCTTACTTAATGGTGCGTCGCTCAATATCAGATGCTCCCACGCTGCTGCGGTGCATCGAGTTAGCCAGGTGTGTGAGGTATCGACAGAAGGGCTCCAGCTGAGGCAGGGTCTGCTGACCCTTCAGCCCAGAGAACCACTGCACTGGTAAAAACTCCACCACCTGAGAGAAAGAAAGCAGTATTTCTATGGAGGGTTTTGATACAAAATGCAGGACAGCTTGATGTTTTGACTTCATTTGACCAAATAAATATAGTTCAGCTTAGAAATTCTGACTTCTATGAACTAGTAAAACGTAGTGTTTAATAAGAAGAATGTCACTGAACAGTATTTATGCTGTTCTTAAGGTTGTAAATAAAACAGAAAATTAGTCATGACTCCTGCTTTTCCCCCTCATGACTTGCTCTCTCAATGCATGCAGAAGCCAAACAGGGTGTGTCAGAATTACCGAGGACAGAATGTACCGGGATGTATATTTTGTTAACAATGCAAAAAAAAGAAGAAACACAAAACACCTGATGAAAATATTAAGACCAGAATAAAAATAATACACTTTAAATTGATCTTTTTCTAAAGCAACAGAGCCCAAACCCAGCTTGTTTTACCTTCTGACACTTCTGGACATTTTCCTCCCCTACGTCTGTAGTCTGCAGTGCAGAGAGGATGTATCTATTGAGAGTGCTGTCCAGAGCCAGGTCTTTCAAACAGGAATAGGACAAGATGCCGTCCCACTGCAGGATGTTGCCCAGCAGCTGAACAAAGACAAGTCAGACTATATTTATGGAGTTCAGGACAGCAACAACTGAATTATCGTTTTCTTCTACTTTACAAATTGAAGTTTTTCTCAGTATTTTGGAGTTGGATCATGACCTTTCTGCCTTCATTTTCATACACTTACTACTAAATTTAAGACTAAATCAGCGATTGAAGTCTAATTAGTAACTCCTTTTCAACTTACGACATTAGTAGTAATACCTGGCTTAATTAAAACACAAAAATAACTCCTATTAACAGAACAGTGCATTGTTAAACATACCTTTACACAGGACCAGAACTGCCGCTGATAGAACAAGTAGGCACAGCTATTCTTGTTCTCCATCACACTAAACGAAAGCAAACAAAATACAGTTTACGTAAAAGTACGCCTCTACTCTAGTTCTACTCAAACGTTTCTTTAACATACGTTTTGGGGTACAGTGGAAGGAAGATGTCTTCGTCCAGAGTCCGCCTGGTCCGCAAAACTATTGCCTTCAAAAGTTCCTGACAAACAAAAGTAAGAAAACATTGATTATTCAACCATAGCAAACACATTTGGGAACAAAATGTGCAACAGAAACATGGAGGGGGGGGGGGGCCTCCACCTGTGTGTATCGGTTGTCCCCATGCAGCACAGTCGGATAACCTTCAATGAGTCTGTGAATGAAGCCCACCAGCCGGGCCGTCTGACTGCCTGACAGAGGGTCCCAGGCTTGTTCTGCCAACACTAACACAAACACACAAACACAACATTCAGTATGCTGTATCTGAAGGGATTTTCCTGTGTGTGCTGAGGGCAGCTGAGCAGCTTTCACTACCTGACAGTTTGGAGAGAATGACCTTCTCGACGATAGCCGGCAGCAAGCCGATGTCCTCGTCTCCTTTTTGCAGCGTGCTGTCCTCCTCAAAACCGTAGAACAGAAGCGACTCAAACCACAGCATGTACTCGAAGTTTGGACACGGCTCCTGTATAGGAGAAAGATCAAAACATTACCCATCTGGTTGATTTTCAAGGGCAAAAACATTACTTTGATGGACCGTTTGCCCGACCTCGAGAGGGTTCCAGGTGATGAGCTGCAGACGGATTAAAGGGTTGAAGAGCTTTGGCAAACAGAGGCCGATGTACGCATCCCGGTAGCAGTCGGGATATTCTTTCCTCCACACTTCGAAATGGGACTTGATGTAATCAAGAGAATGAAAATCCTCCACCACGTCCTCGAATACCTTCTTACTCTCCCTGAGAATACGATCTGAAATAAAAGGATTTCATAAAGCATCTCATTTATTTCTCAATAAAGTCTTTGTATTATTATTAGTAGTAGTATTATCTTTGATATAGTTGTAGTAATAACGCACCTCGCTCCATGCTGAAGCTGGTGATGTCTGTAGAAGTCTCCTCATCATCAGATGACAGCCCTTCTTTGTGCTCAGCCCTCTTTCCATTCTGCTCTCGAGCTTGTCGCCGACGAGTTCTGTCACAAACAGACTCGGGATTAAAAACCTGCGTCCACACTTAAAACCACTCTCCAGACTCAGAGGGAGGGTTTGTGCTGTTAACAAATACCGTCGCGCTTCTCTTTCAGCTATCCTTCTCTGACGATTGTTCTCTTGGTACGTTGCACGGTCTCGACCAAATGAGTCTAGATTAGGAGCCATGACAGCTTTATCTGCAAAAAAACGGGTAAATATTAGAACCAGGACAGCAGAGCTGAGAAATCCCTGAAACTTTAGAACTTATTCTGGGAACACACATCACACAGATAAAATTCAGAATCGTAGAAAAACCTGAAACTGTTTGAAATGATCTAAAACAAAAGTAAAATAATGGATTAATTTACAACAAACAAGCTTCAAATTAAGATTAGCGGTGTGGTGTAAATGTTTCGGTTTTTTATACACTTACCTGGCTGTAACTTTACACACGTTACAGCGAACCGGTCAGGTGACAAGTCTCTAACAGATCTTTGTCAACAGCTTTACTTTGTGGCTCATCACTCGAGCCGAGTTACAAACATCCAGCTGAGAGACTCAAACGGCTCCTTCAATCAAACATTTCCATGTACATGCTCACTCACACTAAACCACGTCATTTAACTGTAATGAGGGCAATATGGTACAAGAATATCAAACACACACACACACACATTCAGAGAACTAACGAGGCCGTTCAAATAAATTATAAAAACCTTCAAGATGGACTGACTTGAAAGGCTTGCAAACTCCGACGATTCATCTTTAATATCATCCTGTCTTCTCTGGACAAGTCGTGAAGCCCGTTGCCTTAGTAACTGGTGCATGGCAGCCTCCAGCTCCAGGACAGCAGGCACCTGAAAAATATGATGCCTTCTGTGACCTCTGACCCAACAACAGTGGGACTCCGAGTCACTGGGAAGTCTCGCTGGAGGACTAAAAGGAAAAACGATGGACGGTATAACCCTGGAAGCAAAATATCTCTGGTGTCGGGTGAAAACTTCAATAATGTCTCATTTTCATCAAAAGGGAGTGAATTCAAGGTGAATTTAAAGAGAGAATACTGTTAATCCACATTAAAAGTTCAATTAAATGCCTTGTGTGGTGAAGGGACTGGAATGGAAGGTTTTTACCCAACACTGACAACATGCTTACATCATATTAAAAGAGATTATCAGAACGGATTAGCTGAGGCAGGCCAGTTCTCGCCTTCGTTCCATGTAGCTGCTGGTCTGATGCTGTAAGATCAAGACTAAATTATTCTGTTTTAACGTGCATGGGATCTATTAAAACCTACCCCGAGTCCAGAACATAATCTCTACTTGTCTGGACTCATCGTTATTAAGACACGTGGCTATTAGTGCCACTGATCTATAAATTCATTTTCCCAAAGCAACATTAACTTATTGCTTCAATAGCAAATATGAAACATGACAAATCTTAAAAATAATCTTACTTACTAGAACAAAGTCAGTGATTTAATAAAAAATACATTAAGTGTATATAATCACAAGCTTATAACAGAATCTAAAAACGACACCAGAATAGAGGAAACTGTTTCAGTCACTAAAATATATTTGTTTAAAATTCACAACAATTCCCAGAACACAGACACAAAAACAGCAAAGAGCTAATCAAGACCGCTTATAAATTCTCCCTTACCTTTTCACTGAAACACTCAAGCAAGTCTCCAACATACCCTCGCATCTCTTGCAAGAATTTATATCGATCAGCATTATCATTGGATGAACCCTCCAGCTGCTGTATGGTACTCTCAGAGGCAGCTAGGTCTTCTTTGATCTGATTGAAGCGCTCGGCGTTTGCATTGTTACCTGCATGCATTTGGCTGAGCCTGAAGACAGACGACATACAGGAAACAGAAGGGCGCGTTAGTGGAGGTAAGGGACACAACTCGTCCAGTGTTTTAATGTATTTAAGGAGACACATTGTGCTCCGCTGGTCATTAGATGTGTAGGTAGCTTTGTTGGGTCCTCAGGACCATGACACCAACTGAGCTGATGACTGATATTAGGCGTAGCTGCAGCCTTCTACTGAACCTACCTATCCCGCAGGCGTTTCTTTACCAGATCAATGGATACTGGAGTTAAATCACAAACTGGGGCCCCGTAGTGGACAGAGCCATTATCAGAGAGTCCTGGGATTTTGGCAGTTTGTGGCGCCACTGTGCTGTAGGTAAAAGGCATAGTGTAGGAGGAGCCGTAGGGCTGGGTTTCGTAGCTGTTCTGGTAGTAGACCGTGCTGTCCTCTGGCTGACTGCTTTGAACCTGAGAAACAAAAACAAGGACAATAGGACTGTAACTACAGCTGTTTAATAAGAGTTACACACAAAATTATTCTATCAGAAAAGATGAGGATCCTCTTGAAGATGAAAAACAATCAAATTTATTATCGGGCTAATACCGATTCCCACTTTATGTACAACTCTGACCTCATCAGTCTGTCTTATTTGACACGTCTCTGTCAAGTTCCTGTGGAGTGGCAGACCAGGGTGGTCCCCCTTTTTAAGAAGGGGGACCAGAGAGTGTGTTCCAACTATAGGGTGATTACAATCCCCAGTGTGACTGAGTTCGGTCTGGATAGCCGGCAGTAAGTCGGATCTGTTCCCGGTGAGGGTTGGACTCCGGTTCTGTTCATAACGTTTATGGACAGGATTTCTAGGTGCAGCCGTGGTGTGGAGGGTGTCGAGTTTAGTGGCGGGAGAATCTCGTCTCTGCTTTTTGCGGATGATGTGGTCCTCCTAGCTTCATCAGGCTCTCACCTTCAGGTCTTACTGAGGAGGTTTGAGCCGAGTGTGAAGAGACTGGGATGAGGATCAGCACCTCTAAGTCTGAGGCCATGGTTCTCGACCGGAAAAGGGTGGCTTGCTAACTCCATTTACCAGCTAGACAGGTCAAGTGGAATATTGGCTGATACTAATTACCAGCTGACTCTTTGATGCATCTCTATTTTAAATAGCTAATTTGTCTGATTAAGTCTAATCCCAAATATATCATAAAAGAGGACTTTAACTATTTTCACAAGTGACGGATCATTTATTATCATTAGATCATCCTTCTTACCTGGGGTATACTGATTCCTTTCCTAATCTGCTCTTGCTCCCAACGGCTCACCTCCTCATCTTGGCCGGCATCGAGTGCTTCATCATCACTTCCTTCGATACCTGAGCACACAAACGAGAGGCGTGCCTTAATTCACCGAGAACAATGTGATAAAGTCAAAAAGCAATTCAACATTTTAGATCAGGACCTATCTCCTCGGCTATCTTCTGCCTCTGGCTTTTGTTCTTGACTCCACTGAAGCGGATCCTCTTTTCGTCCTCATCTTCATCGTCACTGGCGTCTCGGTCTTCTTGTGCCAGACGTTTGTTTTCGGTCTCCATCTCCACCAGAGGTGTCTCACCTCCCAGCTCTCGCGCCAGTTGCCGGCGCTTTCTGGCAGCATGGATAAATGCCGCATCGGGGATTTCTCCTGAGGTAGAGAGACACATCTTCCAAGTGTGAATGTTTAATTATACTAATAATTAGATTGTTTATTCGAAAAGCAAAAATACAGTTTTTTTTTCCAATCCAAGTCTGCAGAAGAAATCCAAACACTGAAAAGATACCTGGCTTTAAGCTGCCAAGCGAGGAAAGTGTGTTGAATGCTGCTCCCATGTTTTTGGCCTTAGCTTGACCTCCTTGACCCCGCGCCTCTTCATTCTGTTCATCAGCACTATCCACCTCCATTTCTTCCTCTCCCTGCTCGCTACTTGCTCTGCTTGTAACTTCCTCCTTTATGGCAACCACAGGATGAGGCAGAACATCTGGCAAGACAGATCCATCACATAGTAAATCATTAATAATCTTAAACTTTATTAGCATTATTAGTATAAAATTAGAGAATTGATTTGATATTTTCCTAACCTGTACATCAAATAATCCAAAGTCAAACTTGTGTTATCTTCAAATTCAAAATCAAGAATTACGGACTTGTTACCACATTGATCGGTTCAGCAATTTAACTCGTCTCTCAATACAAGCATCTTTATTGATGAAGATCTCACATTCCAGCCTCACTTTCAGTAACGTGTGAAGAAACTTCAACTAAAACTGGCCTTAATTTTCTAAATCACTGTTTTTGAAGCCAAGAAAATACTTTTTTCTGCAACGTTTATAGGCGGTGGCATCAGTTTACGGTTAACCGATTACTAACTGTTCAATAGTCGGTTAAACAAAATTTTGGAAACGTGCATCCCTAAAATATTAGATTTTGCGGTTTTATTTTACTGTATTTGCTGCATCTAAAGAGATTTTGGGGTTTTTACATCTTCGCCAAAACAAAATTCATGCATTTCTCAAGCAATTTTCAAGGTTTGTTTTTAAGACTGTCCTGCACATCACAGTGATGATGATTTACTAATACATGAGCAGAACATATGTGTTTAAGGATCATTTCCCTGCATATAAAAGTAAATATTACTGTGCTATCACCAATTTCATGTACAATTTTTAGCACTTTAAAAACCTTGAAAATATCAAATAAAAAAATGTATGCATTTCTAAAGAATTCAGACACCCACTAGAACCCTGGTGTTTCCTGGTAAATGAAGGGTAATCTATAAAGCAGCTACAATTTGGAGCATCTAAAGAAAAGCTTATGGCTAATATTTGCTTTCTTCAGCTTTTGGTATATTTTTACACCTCCTGTAGATGCTTACAACTATGTAATGTTAAACAGGACTATGTCATTGATGTTGAGCTAAAAACTTCAAATTTTCATCTTTTGTATGTTTAAACATAAATCAGCTGTATCTGTCATTTTTCACATTTATCAGTAGTTTTATGAATGACTTTCCCAAAAAGCAAAAAGAGCTTAAATTTCCTGAGAAGTTGCATTTTTGGAGATGCAATGTTTATGCCTGACAGCAACGATATGTAGTAGGATGCTAGTACAGTGCATTTTATTGTTGTCCCTAATAATGCATGTGGAAAAGTGACTTTAAACTGAGCAAAAGTGTCAGACTGCTCTAACCTCAAATATTTATTACAACCTAATTAAAAACGCATGCCTTTTTAAAACTTCCACATTTGGTGTGTCTACCTGGAAAGATATAATCTGCTTTAGTGCACTTCTGTAATAAAAACTGCTGACAAAAACTCAATCCAAAACCCTGAAGCAACGTGGTACTTTTATGGATTACGTTACAGCAGATTAACTGTGAGACCAACCAGGTTTGGTGTCCTGTTTGACAGTTCCAGATCTCTCCAAATCCTCCTTGTATTCTTTCTTCAGCTGCTTGACGATCTTCTTACTATGATTGGATTTCTTCACTCTGAACACCTCAGATCCCTCTGTTGACAGAAGACAGATTATTAGTGATGATTCGGAGAACCACCATTCTATAATAAAGCGACTAACTTTGAGATGGCAGTCACATGAGTTATTACCAACAGAGAAGTTGTTGGTGTAAGTATAAAACACAGAGTAATAAGCGTGTTTAACCTGCTAGGACATTTGCTAGTTACCGATTAGCTATTAGCATAGCTACCTTCATCGTCGTCAAAACTCAGCAAACTGGCTTTCGTCGGTATAGGAACGGGTACGACTTCTTTACACTTCTTTTCCTTCCTAACAGCTCTAACGCTGTTCATGTTAGCCAGAAAGCCATTACTGTAACTACTCTCCACGTTGCTCGTTGCTCCGCTAGCGCTGGTAGTCTCCATGAACGGGATTTCCACGATAGGCCCGAACGATGAGGGAGCCAGCAGCGGGCCCTCCTGCGGATCCTCCTCGTCGGATTCATTCCTCCTTCGGAAGTTTGCTCGTTTCGCCTTTTTGAACATTCTGTTTGTCTGTCATATAAAACTGGGCATACTCAATAGGAATGCTGCATACAACAGTTCTTTGGAGGGAAGGATACCGAATCCTTAATACACGGCAGCCATTTTCTGTCAGAGAGAAATTATGAGGCGGGGCAACGTGACGTAGGCACGACACTGCCCCCTGGTGGTTAGAAATGGTACATGCGAAACAAAAGTGGAATAAAGTAACTGTGGTTATGACAATAAAAACAGAACATCTGCTGGATATTACACATTTCCATGATGTTATTTCAGACTCAAGTAAAATTGAACATATGTGTTCATTACATTTAAGTACACATGTGCTGAAAATTTATACTGAAAATGATCTTATTCAAAGTATCCAACATTTACTGATCGACACTTAATTTCCCCTTTTTGTCTTTCTTTTGTGTCCTTGCTGTTCAACTGATCTCCAATTTATCAAGACTGCAAAATGTTTTATAGATGAAATGTCTGATTTAAATGTTTAGTTGCTCTGCTGCACACATTTAGGTTGTGAAAATAGAAGATTTTCACAAATTTCTTCATACTGGTAACATTGTCATTTCAGCTGACTGATTTTCTCCAGACATTTGTAAAATATGTCATCTTGGCAAATTGCACCTAATTCCTACATTATGAACAGCAACAAGCTGGGTCCAGTTTGCTCAATAATTAGGAGGAAGAGCATATTTGTTCTGATAAGAATAGATGTTATAAATTTTGGACTTCATCGACGTTTCCCTTCCTTTTAATTAAAGCCAAACATGAAGCTGCCTTCAGTGTGGATCATAACAGAGACTCTGTAGAGTTGGCAGTAATAATAGCTTCTAAAATTAAAGTGTCACCGCAGAGTAAAACGTGATTAATTAACAACAAGATGACCTTCTGCCATTAAGATGATAATTGGAGATCAATTTCTCCCAGTTACACAAAGAACTTTAGTTTTAAAAGCTCCAGTGTTATGTTAACAGAATATTTTCTTATTAATACAGCTTGAAAATGTGATGTTTTATTGAGCACAAATTTAATTTCTGTTAGGGATGCACCATCGGCACAATACCGATATCGGTTAAAGTTACCCGATATCAGGAACCAATGCCAGTGGCTTCACTGTATGTAACTTGTGATTTCTGTTGTAGTTTCCTATATTGAACACTAGGGGGAGCTATTGAGCTAAAGAGGAAGAGTGAGGGTTGAGAGCTGGAGATGGTGCCAAATAGTTCATTTTATTTGGTTAAAATGTGGAAAACTGCAATAATTTCACTGTGAAATCACAGAAAATGTGCTGGTGATTGGTTATTTATATTTGTTTATATTTATAAAATGGTTATTTTTCACTGTATATTTTAGTTTTGTGATCATTTTTAAATATATTTTATTTTTTATCTAACTCAGTCATTTGTTGTAAAAAGCAGAGAAGAAAAAATAAAACCTGTATTCCAATTTGTTGCATTTTTTGTGTGTGGTAGAAGTATCGGTATCGGTACTCGGTATCGGCGAGTACTCAGATTTAAGTATCGGTATCAGATCGGTTTTGAAAAAAGTGGTATCGGTACATCCCTAATTTCTGTTAGTACTAATACAGTTAGGGTGGTTCATCTTTGTTAAGGATTTCCTGATTTTGAACTAAGCCTTTATTTATTACTAGACGGATGTAATCTGAGGTTTTGCACAACCTTTTTTTTTGTATTGTAAATTACTCAAAAATCCAAATCTGCTTTTAATGCTTTCCTTTTGAAAGGGAGAAAAGAAAAAAACTCATTTCTCTTTGACAGCATGTAATTCATCTTCTAACCACTTGGGGGCACTGTAGCTTCTTCTTAGACAAAAGCTGTGCTTGATTTGTGGCCAAAGGTATGCTCATAGTTCACTGACGTATTAATGCTAATGAAATACGGTGACATTTCCTGATCCAGTGGCTGTATCTGAAACAAGTCAGCATTAATAAAGATGACATCAATACTGGCCACTCAAAGGTTCATAAGGCTTATCAAGTCATCGCTCTTGTTTTAAAAGAGAAGAAGAAGAAGCTGCTGTGTGACTGTTTCAGGTGCCTGTAAGAAGCAGTGCAGGTTGCTTTGTGTGAGACATATATTATACATTGTTTACTTGTTTGTGAGCAGAGGAGGGTGGTGGTGGGGTGTGTGTGATCAAAGGAGGCCGAGCGCGTCCGTCTTCTTTAAGGGTTGGCAGGAGCCGTGCTAAATTGCACCCTGCAGGATGCAGTAATTGTAAAAGCAAAGTTATGGCAGCCAAGGTTTCATTTGCACTGATGGAACAAACATCAGGGATGAATAACCGTGCTTATTAAATACCCACTCTGTGTCAAGAAGTAACAAAGATGGAATGAGAGCAAAAGAAAAAAAAAGTTTAAAAAAAAAAGTGTTGCATTGGGAATATCAATTAATGCAATAATAGTTGAATTATTAAAAATAAAACACTTCACACAAACATGCCCCTCTAATGAATATAACCATGTTTTCACAGAAGGGCGATCTCTTTTTAAAAAATGTTTTTGAATTGACACTTAAAAATCTTAGAGCATTTCTGCATCACAAACACAAGGGCAAAGCAGCAGAAACACAGCGCATTGCTAATTATATTTATCTCTAAACAGGGATCAAGAATCACTCAGGTAATTTTTGTTTAAGCTCTCTCAATCCCCTTTGCTTGCACAGTGCATTATTTCTCCTTCAGCGGAGGAGGAATAATAGGTGTATGCTAGTTACCAGATGAACTCAAGTGGTGCTTGAAAGTTTCTGAATGTTTTATTCATTTTTCTTTATGAATATGACCTTGGGGTGTTGCTCTAAAAGTAGACAAAGGGAATTAAGGTAAACAGCTCTGACAATACTAGTTTTTTATTGTGAAAAGTGAAGCAAAGTTACATGTTGAGTTGTTCTTTGGCTCATATTTGTTTAAAGCTTATCTGTTTTTTATAGTTCTTTCTGTTAAGTTAGGGTACCGAGATTGATTTTAAACTATTAGTTTGATTCTTGATGAAAACCTTTCATCTGCAGGGTTTGTATCTTTCAGCATTGCTATTCTGATTTCAGAGAGATGGCCGAACCGAACGAATCGCCTTTAGAATTCACAGGTGGAACTCAGATTTTGCTGATCCATGCAATAAAACAGACATGAAAAGAAATCTAACAATCTGTTTAGTCTGCCTATACTTTAGAAAGGCAGTGTTGTTCCTTTTGCAGTGGCTTCCTCCTGCAGATCTACATGAATAGCAGCAAAAAAACGTGAATGTGCAGACAACGCTTGCTTTTGAGGTGATCGTTGATGGTTTATTGCTTCTGGTATAAAGAAACTCCCAGGAAATAATGACTGGATGTACATCTACAGCTGATTAATATTAGGAGTCAACCCCATTCAAGATGCAAAACCAAACTCTGTCTCTTTTACAGCTGTTCAGCTCAAATTTGGTTGGTTAATAGTTGAGTCTTCTTTGTTACATTATTATTTGTAGGTTGCTTTGGATGAACGCATTTGTTAAAAACATAAGGCTATAAATTAATCAAGTCCTGCCCCCTTGTGTCCAGTTCATGCCTGTCTGTTCCCCTGTGGTTTGTTCCTCCTCCTGTGTCCTGCACTAATCCTCCACAGGTGTGTCTCGTCTCCCTGATCACCTGCCTCCCTATATACACTCTAAAAAATAAAACCATAATTTACTTAAATTTTTTGGCGTAACATTTTACACTCAAGAATTTTGAGTAGATTGGAGACAATTATATTAAGTAAAAGCCAACTTTATCAATATAATTGTCTCCAATTTACTCAAAATTCTTGAGTGTAAAAATGTTACACCAAAAAATTTAAGTAAATGATGGTTTTGCTTTTTAGAGTGTATGCTGTTTAGTTCAGTCACTCTTGTTGGTTCCTTGTGTTGCCTCATGTCCCTGGTCTTGTTTGTTTTGAGTCAAGCTGTTTTGTGTTCCACTTCTCGTGTTCCTGCCTCCATCCTCTGCACTTGGGTCCTGCCCTACCCCAAACTGTGACAAAATTAATCACATTTATTTTTAAAAAGAGCTAAAATTATTTGTTGCAACAAAAAGGTATCACCAATACTCTGAGTGCTATCAGAGATTGTGTATAATTAAGATTGACTAAAACACCATGATCTCTCATTAAATGTAATTTTAGTTAAAAAAGCTGCATTCTTGCTTTAATCTTCACATTTTTTCAAACTAATTAGCGTAAACAGCAGTTTTTTTCTGATTTACTTATTTCATGATACATTGTCCACACATATGAGTTGTGCAAAGCTTCCTTTTGAAACTACCTCCAAATTCTCCATCAAATGAATTTTAAATGTCCAAATGTTTGACACTTATCGCTCTATTGGTTCATTTGCATCTTTAAAAAGAACAAAACATTTTTTTGAGTGATTTGTTTGAATCATTTTTGTTCTTTTTTCAAATTTGTGTAAAAACCTTTAAAAAATTACTTAATTAAAGCAAAAAAAAAAACACACAAAAACTTCAAATGATTTTGCTAAATATTTAAATCATACTAGAACATGAGGTGTTTGATGATATATCAGCCCCAAAAACTCAGGTAAAAACACAATCCGTGTTACATAGAGCCCATTCCGGTTATCCAAGGAGGTGTTTTGATCAATGAATAGCGTAGCCACTTCTCATGCTGGCTGATACATTTTTTATGTGCAAGATGATCTATTTGAGTGTGTCAGTGAGAGTATTTGCATATTTCCCCTCAGCCCTCCTCTGCTGCTCTTGTCACAGAGCAGATCTTACTGTATCTGACACTGTGAGTTGATTATGCCAGAGTGTTTGTCCTGGGCGCTAACCCACAGTCGTGAATACGCAATGACCTCCAACTGCCTCCTTCATGCATTGGAATAAAAGTTGACATTACCCGCTTCATGCTCCTTTGCAGCTTCCTTTCACCGTTACCGTCGGCTGCCACCTTTCCAAATTTCCTTTTCATTTTTTTTACTCTTCCCATCTTCTGAGAGTTTTTTTTTCCACCTCTTAAAGAACAGAGATAGACACGATAGGCAGACACTTAAAAAAAGTATAAGAAAGTTGTCTTAAACTACTGCGTCAGCAACATCACCTTTCCTCCTCCTCCTCTCTCATGTGTCACTCATAGCATCAAAGCATAATCACTTGGAGGATAGCAGGACTTTTACTCGTTTACACACAACTCCAGCTTATCACCTTATCTGCATTTATGTTTTATCTGAAAAGACCTTCCCTTTTTCGAGAAGCTTCTCTCCACTTGGGTTTTCTTAGGAGTCGGTATCGGATTTCTGCTGCGGATTTAGGAAAACAAGCACACCCTAATCTGTAACCTTTGACGAAGGGGAGAAACAGCAGCATCCTATAAAGGACCCTGCAGTCAGAAGTCCCCCACAGCACCTGGGAAGTGATGAAGAGGGAGGCTAAAGTGGAGAAACAGTCTGGAGGAGATGATGTGCCTGATTAAAGAGAACACAGAGAGGAAATGATGATGTTTAAACTCACTTTGAAGTTTTGAACTAGTAAATAAAAGATGTGCTCAAGAAGACTCGAGAAATGGCTGCAGTTCCCCACACCTGCGGCTCAATGCTTAAATATTCATTTCCTGTCAAAGTCACACATATACGCTTGAGAAATGTGTGCGCTTTCAGATGTGTGTTTTTCATATTAAAATAAGGAAGATTCCTCTCTCACGAGCTGCTGTCTTCATGTAGATAAGATGTGAATAAGAAGAGAGGAGAATTCAGGATTTATTCTCCTCTTAATGATCAACTCAAACATCTTCAGAACGCCTTCACCAGTGGACAGCACGCTGGAGAACAAGCAAAAGCCCTCGGTGCTTTTATCGCCTCGCTCACTTCCCTTTCATCTCTGCGATGCCAGTAATGGTCCTGAGATTAGCGCTGGATGTGTTCGCTAAACTTCTCATTTGGCAGAAAAAGATCTGTTTTTTTATTTATTTAGTTTTAGGAAATGCTATATTTTTGGGGAGGCCACAGAATGAAAAGAGGGAATTTTCAATGTGGAAATTTATTAGAGGAAAGTATCAGCAGTGTTGCCAGGTGTACGATAATTATCGTATTTGTAGGATAATTTAGCACTCTGTACGATCAATAATTCCATAAATACGATAATTTGAGCCCTTTTTTGTGTGGAATTTGTGTAAGAGTTCCTTGTTTTAATCATTGTGTTGGATTATTTCAAGTTAAAACTACTTTAATAAAGATTATAATTTTGCACAGTGTTTGATATACTGATATTAAAACTTTGGGTCATCAGGCGTGTCGGGCTGTAACTTAGTAGTGTACGATAATTTTTCTTAAAATACGATAATTTTAAGATCCTGGTACGATACTTTAACATTTCCAATCTGGCAACACTGAACATCAGGTTAGTTTAGCACAGAGCAGGGCCATAGTGACATTTTGAAATATGTTTCCAACCACAGATTAGCACACATACGGTAATAATTCTGATATTTTGACGTGTTGTGAAAAGATGAACAATTAAAATTTTGACCTTTTACCACCCTCCGTTGAAACTAGCTAAAGAACAAGCTAACAGCTAGTCAATGAAACCTATAAAATGTAGCTCTAATTTAAGATAACTCAAATCTAAACAGAAAACATGTTCGTTTACACAGATTTTGTTTTTATAATCTTTACTTGGCCACCAATTATGCAAATTTAAATGCAAAAATATATAATTTTTCACTAGAAGTGCTCAAGTAGGGGCGCTAACTAGTTCCACAGCTAACTCCTGCTGCAAAAAACTATAATAATTATTTGTATATATGTGCTAAATTTACAGCAGAATAAGTTTTAAAGCATTTGTGACGTTTCTTAAATTAGAGCAGTATTAAAATGGCAGTATCCTCTTTGTTTTTAGCTATGTTGTGACTAGCTATTAGCTTAGAACAAATCTGTTTCTATGGATTGTAAGACCCATTAATAAAAGTGTTTTATTCCATGTTTTTTAAATCTGAGGCCTTGTCTGCATTACTTCAGGTATTTTTTTAAATGTATATATTTTTTCTGTGTTTGCACCTCCTGTCCACACAAAAAACTGTTTATCTGGTCAGAAAAACGGCTTACTCTTTCAAATGTGAAGACTTTTTTAAAAAACAGCTTTCGGTGCGATCATGTTGATGGAAAATACAGAAACGATAACATAGCAACCTGTTTAGCTCATGTTAACCGTTACCGTCTGACTGCACAAACAAACACAAACAAATGATCCGTTACTGGTTTTCCCTTTCACTTTCTTCCTGATCTTGTTGCCATTCAACTTTGATTCTAATGGATAATATCTGAGAGGAAATGCAAAGAGTGTTCTTTCTCTGTTTTTTGATGCCATTAATTTTGAGACTGTCGTCACCTAATGCCTGGCGTAGGCGTATTTCAGTGTTTTGTCAGAAAACCGTGAATGAAGATATTTAAATAAACAGAGGAGAAAATATCGAGAGCGACATCGTATCTGAGGTTGTTCAAGCAGTCAAGTAAAATATTATTTGGAAACATCTGTTCAAAACCATTTACAGAGAAACGTCTTTCAAAAAAATGAAAAATCCCTACAAATCATGCTCGCACAAACACGAGTAATTTTCATACACTTCAAAATTCATTTTGACTTGAGTTTGTTGTCACAGTGGTTCTACTTCACCTTCATCTGTGTCTGCTGATTATCAGTCATCGTATCTGACTGCTCATTGGATCAGCTCCTTTTAAACTGCTTGACTTTGTGTTGACTTTATTCCCACCCATCTCTTCATTTCACATTTCCTCCTCCTATTTGGCTCTATTCTGAGCCCTCTCATTCCCTAGTCAGCATATGTTTCAGACAGTCCTTCAGGGGCCTTCTTTCTGTCAGCCTGAGTACAGATATTTCAGCACCTTGATTTCAGCATAATTACATAAGGATAAATGATGACTCTCCCTGAATGCACTTTTCTCTTCCTTTCTGTCAACCCATCAGGAAAAGGACCTGGGGCACAGCAATCACTCACTACTACTCCGCAGACCGGCACCAGAATCTCTCCAAAGTTTATGAGCAAAGACAAAAAGAGATTTTTTTTTCCGTTTCCTGATTGCAGAGTTATTATACTAAGAATAACTCTCCCGAAATGCATTCCACCTTCTGTCAAACTAA
This sequence comes from Callopanchax toddi, assembly GCA_006937965.1. NCBI lineage: Eukaryota > Metazoa > Chordata > Actinopteri > Cyprinodontiformes > Nothobranchiidae > Callopanchax > Callopanchax toddi. Next base: position 474,181 of record SSNR01000038.1, on the reverse strand, counting down.
AAGGAAAAAGACCTGGGGCACAGCAATCACTCAGTAGTGCTCTGCACCAGAAGGAGTTGCAGCTATTTAAAAAAAATGTACATTATGCATTTTTTATTAGCATTTAACTTTTTGAGTAGTGACAGGGATTTTTAGCCTTGCATGTCTGCTTTTTTCCCCCCACCACCAGGCTGGAGGTAAGCGTTTTCTCAGGGTTTCAGTTTTCTGTAACCGCTTTATGAAAATTGCTGAAAAAAAGTGAGTGAACTGCATTTATATAGAGATTTTACCAGTCCAGTTGAATACTCTTGATTTCTTCAATCAACATTGACAAATGATCAGATCAGGGGCAACGTGAGGTTTTGTCCAAGAACATTTCAGTATGTGGTATTGAGAAGCTGGAATCTAACTTTTGTAACAGCAGAGAACTGCACTTCCTGTTGAGCTGCTGATAATTATGCTTTAGATTATCTTGTCATTAGCTCATTCGGCTAATTTCCTGCTTGGATCATTGTTTTTTGATGCTTGTGTGTTCTGGCTGATGGTGACAAACTGTGAACGCCACTGGCAAGGCAAGAGAGTCTCAATGTCTTGAAACATTCACAAGGGTTCCCAGAATCCTTACGCTAGTCACAGGACCTCGCTCTTTTGTCACTGGAATTTCAAACATGTTTGTAAAATTTCCGAGACAAATTTTCTTGCAACATAGTCACCGAGGTCCTACCTTAGGTGGAGGAGAGGGTCTTGTTCATGAGTAAAGGAAGGAGGGAGGTGGAGATCAATAGATGGATTGAGATCTGGATGCTAAACCAAATGTGATGAAGAGAGAGCTGCAGAAAGGAGAAGATCTTGATGTACCAGTTGATCTATGTTGTAACTTTCACTTATAGTCATGAAAAAAGAGGCTGAAATAAGATTTTTTTGCAAAGTGGCCAGGTCTGCCTTGGACATAGGAGTCACTGCTCCTCCACATCGAGGAGGAACAGCTCAGATGCCCCTACTTCCCAAGGGAGGTGTTTTGGTTATGTCAAGAGAAAATCTGACATTTCATGCTTCATATATTGCAAACAAATTACGACAGACACAAGAAAAGCTTCAAAATATTGGTGGAATGTCTGATAAATCCTGCAATTTTTTACAGTTTCAATGTATGTAAACAACTATTTTGTGACTTCTACAGTTACAGCTCAGTGATATATTATCTTTAGTCACTGGTCAACAAATTCTAGATGCCTTTGTCTAACATCGCCTCACTAATTGGATGCTCCTTTTCTTTATAGGTTGATAGTTTGTCTGGCAACTAGAGGGTTGTTGGTTTGATCCCAGCTCTGGCCACTTCCTTGGGAAGACACATCTCCTCACATGGCCTGCTGGAGGTGGTCAGAGTGTTTGGAAGTGCCTGGTGTATGGCAGCTTTGTGTATATAATGAAGTTTACTGCTATCAGTGGGTGAACGACTGACTGTAATGCTTATTTTTGGAGTCCATGACTTAGAAGAGCGCTACACAAATGTGGGCCATTTACCATTTTTCATCAGGACAGAAGTGGCAGCTATGATTGAGCACGTCCGACGCTGATGTCTTCCTTTTCCTGTGTGCTCCTCCTGTTTATGTTGCTGGTCTGATGCACATTCAGACTGACTCCTGTGAAGCTTTCTTCCCTTTTTAATGCGACTCCCTGCTGGTGAGGCTGCGCTGATTTCTAATCTTGTGTGATTTTTGTTTCTTTTATTAGTAAATTAAAAAAATATCTATAAATAAAACTCGCTGACTGATGGAATAATGTATTCTGCATTGCTTAAAAGACTTACTCTTGGGAAAGTAAATGAATAATAAATAGTAAAATTCCTGGTCTCAGTGTGGTAATGGCAACTCTTTGGTTGCAGTAGTTCACGATCAAAAGTAGAATTCAATGCAGGATATGGTTTCTCTGTTTCAGTACTTTCATACATGAACACTTGAGGTTTTTCGAAGAATGTTCGACCAATCCAGGGATGTTTTTTTGCTCATGTACTTCACAGCAGGAGATTTTTTCTGCTGGAGAGGAGCTTTCAAAACATCAAATACAGGGAAGAGGGTGCATGGAGAATGAGCACCTATGAGACATGATACAAAAAGCATAGAGTGGAAATAGCTGCGTTTACTTTGCATCACCTTACGAATGGAGGATGAGACTTCCTGATGGCAGTTCTTGTGTTTAGGATTGTATTTATCCATCATGTTTTAATTGGTTCTGAGTTCTTTAAAAAATCTACCTCCTTTATGCAGATGATATTCAACTGTATATCTCCTTTAAGCCTCATGAGATGTCTAATGGTGCGTTGGAGGCCGGAACGTGGAATTGGGAATGACGTCACACCTGAGTTACAAGCGTTCCAGTTAGCAAAGTCGGGATATGAAAGTAAAAAGTAAATTACAGTTGTATTTCTTCTCATGTTTAGTTCTCACACAAACACATTGCCATTGTTGCCTTAGCAGCACACATTTAAAACATTTGCTCTTGCTTTTATTATCTCAGGAATATTGCTAAGTTGAGTCCCACTGAGTCACGCTCTGAACTGAAATTGTGATCCATGCTTTCATTCCCTACATGTTTGGACTACTGCAAATCACATATCGCCTGCCTTAACAAAACTTCCTTGGATCGGTTCTAGAAGGTTCAAAATTCTTGTGCTAGGCTTCTTCTAAATACCACGTCACCCCACTACTCTGCCAGCTTCACTGGCTGCCTGTATTGCAGAGTTCATTTCAAGATTCCGATTCTGATTTGTTGGGCTCTACACGGACAAACACCAGCTTACATCAGTGATCTTTTACAGCTGATTCCTGAGGTAAAACCTACTGGTTGTGCAGCATAGCTACCAGGCTAAAGACTTAAGGCTAGTTTATGCTTCTGCATCGGTACGGAGACACGCAACGCCATTATTCGTCGACGCAAGGGCTCTCCGACAGGCTTGCAAGGACGGATGGAGTCGAGCTCACTTTTCTAACTATCCATTGAACAAAACGGAGAGCGCAAATCTCTGATTGGTCAACAACCTAAGATCACTTTTGGCTTGACGCCGGTATTGGCTCGAGGAACGTCTGGCAGAAGAAGTACGAACATTCCTATAATCCATCAATGTCCCTCAAAGGTTGAACAAGAGCTGCATATTCACTCGTCTTCTGCCTCGTCCTGTTCATTGGACGGACATTCAACAGATGCCGCTGTCTCCTCGTTTAATTCTTTTTAACATCATTTGTTCCTCAACATCAATCCGTTCCAGCTTCAATCAAAATTTTCTCTGTCAGCCATTACTAAGCTGAAGTAAACAAACTTTGGTTGATGAGAGACGTTACTGCAGAAAAGTTAGACACCCTCTGCTGTCCTGGAGAAGAATTGCTTCACAACACAGACGGAAAAGTATAAATCAAAAACATCTCCGTCAATACGTGTGCGTGTGAGCACACGGAGAAGTATAAACTAGGCTTAAAGGAGACAGAACATTTGCTGCTGTGGCCTCCAGACTCAGGACCTCTCTCCCCCTGAGCCTGAGATTGACTCAGTGGTCTCTTTTAGAAAGCAGTTCAAAACTATTCTCTGAGTATTTCTTTCTCACTTGTGATTGTAAAGCACCTTGTCATTCGGTGCTATATAAATAAACCTAACTCTTACCAGTGGGCATGCTTTTATTAAGTGCTCCCACATTCACACATTGTCTGAGCTTCTGGACATTTATAGGAGCCTGGATGAAAAATGTCTTTAAAAAAAAAAAAAGGTTTTTGTTCTCACATGTCCAGAAAATTTCAGAACTGCAGTGAATGTGTGAAAACAGCTCAGGTGATGCTTTCCTTTCTTTTATTATTTCAGGATGCAACAAAAGCCTGGGATTTTCAGAAGATCTGCGCAGCATATGAGTGATATTTTAGAATGAGATAAAAAAGATCCAAGGGAACTTAGAATGAATTCAGAAAACAAACAGCGATACTTTGTGACATCTTCTTTCAGGGACACATTGAAGCCCAGCGTGAGCAGAAACCCGCTGCTGCCCCCAGCAGAAGGCCTCACACCAGGGCCTTGATTTAATCATTGCCCAGCAAGGGGAGAGGCCAAGCAGGCAACAAAGCTGCCCTCCAGCCTTCCATCCTCCTGCCATCAATGCTCCCTGTCGGTTGACCCAGGAGAGGCCGTCCCTCACCCTCCACCCTCCACCTGGGTTGTTTGAAGATAAGAGGAGCTGTGTGTAAAGCAAAGGGAGGACCAGGAGGAGGAGAGGCACATGAAACCGAGGTTTGTTTCTTTGAACTGCTAATCACTGTGTTTAAAGCTGACCTCGCTTCCTGTGTCTCTTTCTGTGTTTGGCTCATTAAAATATTCACCAGGATAAAGGCTTTGGATGGGAGTTCACCTTAGTGTCACATCTAATCAAAGGTGTAAATCCTCCATAGGAATAAATAAGTGTAGACAGTTTATTCAATAAATAATGTTTACTAGTAATATATTTGTTAAATATAAGACATAATCCTATATGTTACACAATGCTACATAATTGTAAAGTATTAAGGGGTTTTGACAGTTCACTTGGCAGTAAAACATTTAAATAGCTCCAAAATTTACCTGGATAATTCTGCAGCAGAGGTAGCTAACAGGGGCATTGCTTCACTAAATTTGTATTTTTGGTAGCCACACTTGTAGTGTAGAGAAAAAGACCACCCAAAACAGCCTTTTAAAATTTTGTATTGTGCATAAAACCTATTTCTGGGTCAGGTCAGCTGTTTATCTCTGGGTCAGAGCTGGGATTCACAAAACAGATATCGGAGGAGGTCTAGAATTCAAATTCAGATTCACTCAAAGAAATGTGAATAAGTTTAAAATCAAATCCAGTAAATTTACATCTTTTAGCTCTAAGTAAAATTAAGTTGGCATTAAGAAATGGAATAACGAGCTTTAAAGGCACACTATGTAACTTTTTCATATTTTAAAATTATTTCATGAGCCAGTATATGCTAATGAAAAGTCACTCAGCCCCATCTTGGATCCAGAATACCACGTTTGCAACTTCTGAGTCTCTGGTCCGGTGCCCAGAAGTCTCATATCTCGCAAAGGTTACGCTAATCCTGCTATTTAAAATCTCTCCCTGCTTAAACACAGCTGATTTCTTTGAATGAGTGATGAACTGCTCCAGTAGAAAGCAATGAAGACTGAGGAGACATTTCAACAGTTAGAGTTAGGGGTTTCTGAGCAAAAACGATGCTAACGCTTTTACAACAATGATATAAAACGGACACTAGAGGGTGCTAAAATCAAACCAAAATGGCATAGTATGCCTTTAAAAAATGTAACTTTGTTTTGGGATAAAGCTCTTAATTTTCAGGGTTAAATTTTTAAATCCATACGTATTTAAAATAAATCTTCACTTTGGGAAGCTTTTAAAAGAAAATAAATCCAGTCGTCTTTGGAAAAAGACTTCTCACTAAAATTGTTTGCATGTAGATGACAAATGCAGCAGTGTTATTTCAGGTATTTAACAAAAAATGTTTATATTGCACATTAAGTTTTAGATTTCTGCCTTTGCACAGCTCTTTCATTGTCTGCTGCTGTGACAAAACTAATTTTCCTCAGGGCATCAATATCATTCTTATCTATTTGTCTGTCAGTGTTTTTTTTTTTTTAAGGTTGACTCCTCTCGCTGCAGGGACTAGCAGACTTCATCAACCTGAACTGTGAAGATTAAAAAGGATTATATAAATGCAAGAAAACAACAACGATTCATAGAAATCAAATAACCAATCAGGGTCCAGATAACCCCCAGTGTGGGACTTTAGGGAAGAAGTGGAACTCCTGGTTAAAAAATAAAAACACGCAAGAGGCAGAAAATGCAACCAGGCAAAAACATAGAACCCCCAGCCAACGTTCATGCTGTGAGGAGGCAATGTTAATCAGCCCGCCACAGGGTTATTTTAAAAAACAAATAAATAAAAACAACACAATCAAATGAAAGTTAAATTTAAATTATAAAAACTATTAATATTTTCCTTGCCAAACAAAGGCTGTGTCTGCTTCATGTCACAGCAGCTTTGCAAAAATCACAATAAACAACCCTCTTCCCCCCCCCAATCTAATCTAGCCATGCTACCGTTAACAAACACCAGCGAGCAGAGCCAGTGAGTTGGCACCGCGAGGCGGAGAGTGGCAAAAATACCCCGGGAATTTGCTCTCAGATGGCCCAGTCTGTAGACAAACATTTTGTTGGCAGGACTGGGTCTTTGGGCAATTTTTTGTACAAGAAGAGGACATCACAAAATGAGCCATTAACACATTCACTCATCAGCCTCACTTTCCTGTCCTGTTCAGGGTCACGGCAGGCTTTGTTCATCAGGATATCGAGACGGGGTGCGAAGAAGTTTTCAGTCCTTCACAAAATCAACAGAGAAAACACGATGATGCACTCATGGAGGTAACCTAGAGTCACTGGAGGTGACGGCGCTAACCACAACTCCTCCTGCAATCTCAACATTTACAACATTTGAATCACCTATTTTAATCAACAAGGTCACCAGCTCACAGACGCTTCTAAGACAGAAGAAATTACATAAAAAATTGCATCAGAGATTTTAATTCTAATAGCGTTTTAATGGCATTTGAACAAGATTTTATTGCTTTTCCTGCTAGAAAGATGAAAAACAAAACACTTTAATAAAACATTTTAATACAAATCATATTAGAAAAAGTTAGTAAATTAAGGAGTTACCGTAAAACCTGCAGCTGTTTAGGATATTTAAAGGTTTTAGATTTGTGAACACTATTCATAAAACTTCCCTAAATACAGCAGCTGAAGACATCTAAAGTTTTTTAGTGCAAATATGAAACCCTTGTTTGGTTTTAGATCTACAAAGATTTACAGACCTTTGCTTTGTTCTTTTCATTAAAACTGAGTGTTTTATGTATTGTTGATCAGGTAAATAGAAGTTTTTAAAAGTGAATCAATTTTTTTTCTTCAAGTTTGTGATTTTGGTTTGAGTCTTGAAAAGTTTTTACACCCCTGGCTTAGCTCTTTATTTTCCCTCATAGTTCAGACAGCTACTGTCCCTTTTTTTAAAAATAGCACAAAATAGCTGTTTTTCATCTTTCTTAACAGAAATAATTTGTATGAATTAAAAGAAATTGCATGCTACGCACCATTGTTTTGCCAATAAACTGATAAACAGCTGTTTTTATTTACAGTACATGCATATTTGTGAACATTAGGAATGAGTGGGTCAGAAGCAGCCCAGAGACACTCAGACTGACGGTTGGCCATGGTGGGAGAGCACGATGAGGCACTGCAGAGATGGAGATTTGGGCAGCGAGGGATCAATCAATCATCACTCCTGTTGGTTTATATTGACTCAGAGGTCCCACTGGGCCACCGCGGTCAATGTGCTTTCAGGCATTTTGCGAGGGTCGATGGAGGAGCGTGCCTGGCTTAACGCTCTCCTTTGTGTGTGCATCAGTGTAATATATTAGATGTTTTTATATGGGCTGCACAGAAAAGCGCTCACATATGTGCATCATTAGGAAAGTGAATACATATTTTAGAAATTACAACCTATAAATGTGGCATAATAACCGTTCCACAGCGCGGCCGCTGTGCATCAGGCAGATAATTGAGCTCTTTTAGAATTAGTTTATTCATATATTCATATTTTTAAAAACACGCCCCACATATTTGTGAATGTTAAGCTATTGCAGTGTTTTAGACTGCAGATTGTTTCGAGTGCTTTCACACTGACGGCTATAGCTGCACACAGAGCAGTGTGAGTATTACTAGTGTTGGCAACTACATGCTGCCACCAGCCAAATGTGGGTGAATTTGTGAAGTGACAGATGAATTTAATTAACAGACCTGCCACATTGGCAGATAAACAAAGAGACCATTTAACAAACAATAGAATTCTTTACCAACTAAACCTCTTTGTTCCACTCCAACATAGCGGGTGGAGGTAATGCACCTTACTGGCTCTGACGATAAAACACGAGGGAAGGAGAATTCACCAAGCTGAGAACCCGTAGGTGAAGCTGAAGGGATTTCTTAAAACAACAATGTGGCGTTGCATTACAATGGATGTGAACAAAGTGCTGAGGAACAGAAACAGAACCAGGGAGTTAACGATTTAGCTTGTTTTTTATTTTTTCACCTATTTAGTTTTATTAACATCAGCTGTTAATCCACAAACACAAAAACTCTGTCAAATTCAATAAAATTACAAACAATTCATGAGTGAACATGGAACAGGATGCAGAACTGGCCCCCTTAGTATTAATTAATTATATATGACCATGTTTGTATAAAACTCTCCACACATGACAACAAGATCGCTACAAATAACGTCATCAGTCTTTATTGTTTTGTTAGCTCAATCTCGTGACTTTTTCTCTATAAATTAAATGTTTTTGTGTGCTTTTAAGATAATTAATGTCAAGCTAATGTTAATGTTTTTTTAAAAAACATCTCCATGTTCTTAGTTTTAAAGAACAACATATCACAGTCTCTGAGCTGTTCATGAAATTCTCTGTGTTTTTTAGTCAGATGATGAATCTAGTCATCTCAAATATTAGAGGTTACAAACTTAGTGGATCCTCCACAGGAGTCCTCGGTTCATTTTTGGAGTTGCTCTTTAGCAGCTGTTGTGTGTGTGCCCTCCTGCATCCCAGAATGCAATGCAAACTTTGCTAGGTAAGGGCCTTTGGCTCAAACTTGCAGGTTGTCATTGTGCTAGATGACTTCTCCCCACTCACATTGTCTCGCTGTCTTCTGCTTATACAGATTTGTGTGATGGGGGCAGATACCCAAGACCCTCCTCTCCTCAGCCACCTTAACCAGGTAAGTGATAGAACACCAAAGTGTTCCCTGGACAGTCTAGATATATATTCCCTCCAGCATGTTCAGATCTCCTACCAGCAGGTGTTTTGCCTGAAACACTTGGAGGAATCAAGGGGGCATCCTGATCAGATGCCCAAACCACCTCTGCACACTGCAGCACTTGCAACGTCTTCACTGGGCCTTCACTGGTGCAGTGCACGGGTCCTGGGTGGATGAAGGAATTGATACCATTGACTGACCTCCACACTGGCCTGACCTGAATCCAGTAGAACGTCATGGGACATCATGTTTAGGTCCATCAGACGCCACCAGGTGCACCTCGGATTATCCAGGAGCTCAGTGATGTCCTGGTCAGGATCTAGGAGATAATCCAGGACATCATCTCATCTCATAAGGAGCTAGACGTTGGCAGGATGCATACAAGCATGCAGAGCCATACAAACTACATGACTGCTGCATCAGTTCTTTAGTCTGAATATCTTTGTGACTTCAATTCAGTTATTACAATTAATTATGATTTCATAAATTAAAATCAAATGATGTGGCATTTTTATGTTTCTAACACATTACCCTTTCCATATACCTGTATGGATATGATATCAAGTATTTATGTGAAATAAGCCGAATTGAAATTTTAGCCATTAAATAGGTAGGCAGCTGTTTCTTAGCAGTTCATTAAAGTACACCTTTAGAAGCAGTATAATCACATTATCAGGCACCATTACCTACCAAACCTCTCATTAACAGACCTTTAAAAAGGCATTTCCACTGCTTTAAGTAAGCAGCTGTTTTAAAGCAGCTCCTGACCTTGCTCGTCTCATTTGTGGTTTAAGTAGAATTGGAAAAGTGCTTGTTGTGTGGAAGCTTTAATCTGACATGTAATCTGTTTTCCCATGTTTGTCATTACTTATATGAAGGTGATAATGTTTCAAAAAGCAAACATTTGTGGATTTAATGTGAATTAGTTGAGCAAAAATGTGAACTTTTGTAGTTTTTTGCTTGATTGCATGTAAATGTATTGCTCATATGAAAATCATCACAACTTTTTTTTTTCCACATCCAGCTGGTCATCAATCACATGAATGATGTGAAGGCACTGCTGTGCACTGTCAGGGTCTGAGTGATGGATGATTGACAGCTGATGATTACCTGAGCTGAATTGTGGTTCGAACCCATGGGTTAACCTCTCTGGGGCTTTTACCCTGACTCTGGTTGACTTCAGATCATTCAAGAGGAACTAAATAAAGTTTTACAGAGAAAATAGAACTCAGCTGTAAAAAATAAATGTAAATATATGTGTGTGTGTGTGTGTGTGTGTGTGTGTATATGACATTATCTTTGAAGAGTCCTTATTTTTAAAGCTATTCCAATGAGTTCAACTTGTTAAAATGCTTTTATTTTGTACTTTTCTGTGTTTATATTTCCTTCTGACTCAATTAAAGAATTGTTGCTTTGTGTGCACAACATAAAACCATTTTCTGTTTTAAAAAAGTGCAGGATTTTACTAATAAGAACATGCATCCATCCTGATCCTGTTAAGGGTTGCTGCTGCCTATCTCCAGCAATAATTGGTCAATAAGTTGGGTACACCCTGGACAGGTCACCAGTTCATATCAGAGACACACAGAGACAAACGACCATGCACACATACACCTCTAGGGCCAATTTAGTGTCACTGGTTAACCAAACATGCATGGTTTTAGTCTGCAGGAGTGAACACACACATGCATGGAGGGAACATAAAACTCCACACAGAAAAGCCCCAGCTGAGCGTTGAACCTGTGACCTTCCTGCTGCAAGGCTGTAGTGCTTACAAGCTGTCACCATGCTCCCTGAACAAGCATATCTGACCTACAAATCTATTAATAGGACATTTTATTCCTAATTAGTTCATATTATGAAATACACTGTGAAACTGATGAGAGCGACTTAGAACCACAACTCAGTTTATCTTAAAGGATGCCGTTTTTATCTTTCTTTTTTTAATGCTAGGTCTTATTAAGGCAATATTAGCCAGATACTAACAAAATGACAAGTGGAGGTTCAACTAACACCTTATATAAAGTGAGCACAGAACTGTAAAACTAACAACTTCTGCAGTTTTCACAAATCTTAGGCTCACACATTGATTCTAGGTTATTTAATAAGAACAAAAAATCCTTTGCAGTTGATTTTTTTTCTGCAAACGATCTCTTGTACAGCTAAAAACAAAGCATTTGATGAATTCAAACATGCATAAACATGTTTTACCTTAGATTATTTACATTTTACTCATCACTGATGTTATTTATGGGATGTATTTATTCAACTTCAAATAGAAAATTAAAGCATCTTATAATAAACTTATGGTGTTTTTATCAATGTCCCTTAAAAAAACAGCTTCAGGTTTGATTTACTGTTTGGACGTTGAGTCTTTGTAGAGGCGATCAATTATAGGGTGACAAAATGATTCCAGTGAGCTGAATCAAAAGGCGGCTGTGTGACAACAGTTAGCTGGAAGTGGCACACTCGAAAAGAGGCTTGAGTGGAGGTTTGGATTTTACAAAAGTAACTCCATCCTCTGTAATGTCTGGTTTTTTCCCCATCGGCCAATTTGCTGCGCGTCTCTGACACTTTGACCCGTCCTTTTATTAGGACTGTGAGTCTCAGCGTGGGAGGGGACAATGCTTCTTTGAGCTAGCAGGCCCACTCCATAGAGTTGAGGTAATACAGCAAGTCTGGAAACAAATTGACAGTAAGATTGAGTTGCATTGAGAGGCGGCGGATCGACTTGGCCGAAAAGTGAACAGGATTTCTCTCCGACAGGTTATTGATCAGCTTTACTAAAGAATCCTGGAAGACTTTTACAAGACGAAGTCTGGAATCTAGATTACTGCTTTTCTCCTGATATTGTTCAGATTTCATATACAGTATTATTCTAAAAAACCACAAACAAATCAAACCTGGCCAAATAAAGCAAATTAAAGGAGTTATTTTTTCCTGCTCTGGTTACTGTTGCTGAATGTATATTATGTCATGATGTGAAAGGTCTTCAAGAGGCTGTAGGATGTCGCCTCTCAAAGACTGATGAGGAGCCATCACTGACCTTTAGGGGTTTTGACAGTTGCTTTGTCTCCTAACTTGATTTCACACCCAACCTAATGGAGATTTGAAACTGTCAGCGGGTGAAGTTTGTCATGTTCAAGATAAGTTGAGTCAAGCTTCTGTTTCCATTATTTTAATGGAATACATATCGTACTAATGTCATATGAGTGGCTACAAAAAAACATTTAACCTCCAATTTTTTTCTCCCCCCCCCCACACACACACACCCATTTCTTGTGGCGCGCCTCACTTTCTGTGTCTAGACTCACCTTCCTGGTATGACGACGACCGTGAACACGTGTCCACCCGAGCCCTTTTGACTTGTACTGGTTTGGTGGGAGGCTGTCGTGGGTAAGTGGCCACTTTGTGCCTTGGGAGAAGGGGACTGCAACTGTGACAGCTCACAAGTGGGTTGCAAATTCCCCCAGGAAGGCTCTTCTCTGTGGGTCACGGGTTTCTGCTGCTTCTCTGTGTTCGATCTCTCTCTAACATCCATGACTTGGAAGAGAAGTTTTCAAAAGCCAAATAGCTTGTTCATCAGAGCTTTCTGTGTGAATGAAAGGCAGCTTTTTTGGGGGGTGTTTAGATTTTGCTGCCTATATTTCTCATATTTCATAAAAGCAATGTAAAATAAAGTCCATTTGATCACAGTGTCCACTGAGATTTTGTCCATCAAATATGGAGCTAGAACATTGCTCATGTCACTCAATGGGAAACTACTTTTTTCTAATCTTAAAATATATATTTTATGTCATATTTTGCACTATGTATTTTTATTTTGCAAAATGCAGAAAAAGAAGAATGAATGACTGTTGTTTAGCTCTTTACCTGCTTGTCCATATGGGTTTTCCATGTCTTTTAACTGGAAGCCCAGCATTATCTGAGGGGTAACAAATTAAAGGACAATAGAGTGAAACATTTGTGCTTTTATTTTGAAATGTGAAGACCAGGAGCATATTTTTTAGCTATATTTTTTTGTGAACAAATCCCAGAACACTGAGGTTCCATTCCTTGTTTCCTTTTTATTGTGCCACAGAATATGACTAAACCAACAATCTCTCACACAAATCAGTTTTTGAGTTGCTGACTCAAAGGTCAGCCTTTCCTGCAGCTCGTACGATTAATGATGGGGTGGGATTTTTGCTTTTCCTAACTTGCTACCAAGACAAAAATGAAAGTTTTTAATGTCTGGTGGGAGAAAAAAAGGTTAGGTTATGATGAAACAAGGATCTGAATTTACAAAACATGTCTGTGTAGGCCACATGTAGGTTATGTTCAGGTTTTATGAACACATATTTGACTCAAAATTGTTCTTAGTGGATGGAAAGCTTAACCCAGGAGTCTGCAACCTGTGGCTCTGGAGCCACTTGGCCCCTCTGAAGTGGCTCCTGTAACTTTGACCAAATGTCATGACAGTAAAGTGTAGCTTTAGCAGTTTTACCATCCATATTTTTTGCAATATTTGCATGAAGTTTTATAGTAGCCTATGGGTAGGTTGCTTCCCATCATTTTTAATACCAGAATGAAATAAAAGAGCTCAAGATTTTACCAAAAAGTTTTTAAAATGCAGTGATCAGATTTACTGTTTGTTGCTTGTTTATGAAACTTTCCAAGACAAAAAGTGATTTCACTCAAAATCCACCAGAAACCAACATTTGTACATATGAGACGAATGGCACCGAGAGCAGGAGGTGATTTTGCACATCTAATAGATTATACTAAAATTTATGACATCAAAATATGACTGTAAGCATCATCCAGGGAGCTATTCTTACAACAAAGAGAAATACACAAAGAAACAACCAAATGTTGTCAGGACCCAAATGCAGGAGGACAGAGACAGGAACAGGTGAGGTAAAACCAAAAAAGCTTTATTGCAGGACGAACTTAGGAGACACATGAGGCTGGGGATGCAACACAAGGAACCGACAGGGAGTGGCTGAACCGAACAGCACATAGAGAGCGAGCTAATCAAGTAAACGAGACACACCTGGAGGGGATTAGTGCAGCACACAAGGGGGCAGAACATGACAGTACCCCCTCCTCAAAGGTGGCTCTCAGATGCCAAGAGGGGGCACTGGAGTGGGACTCTGGAGCATCCACTTGGACCCCCATGGAAAGTGGCTTCAGAGATGAAGGCTGGAGCAGGAATGTGGAGCATCCTCTTGGCCCCCCACGAAGATTGGCTCCAGAGATGCGGGCCTCTGAGTCTGCAGCGGCACAGGAGGGTCCAGGGGCTGAAGTGGCACAGGAGGATTCCAGGGGCTGCAGCGGCTTGATTTACCTTCTGTATAACGTCCTCTGCTGGGTCCATGATGGTCGGTTCATTCTGTCATGTCTGAGGTATTGCAGGACCCAAATGCAGGAGGACGGAGGCAGGAACAGGTGAGGTAAAAACCAAAAAAGCTTTATTGCAGGACGAACTTAGGAGACACATGAGGCTGGGGATGCAACACAAGGAACCGACAGGGAGTGGCTGAACCGAACAGCATATAGAGAGCGAGCTAATCAAGTAAACGAGACACACCTGGAGGGGATTAGTGCAGCACACAAGGGGGCAGAATATGACAAATGTAATATTTTTAACATTCAACTTAATGCTTTTCTTACCACTGGTCAACTTGTAACGCTATTTTTGACAAGAATCGGAAAAACTAGTAGAACTGAATTGTTCTGAACAACAAAGTGTAATAATCTCGTATATAACCTACATTAAATGGTCTAACAATAAAGGAATAATTATTTAAGTAAGGAACAATTAAGTGAAATGACCATTTTGGCTTTTTTGTGTGTGCGTACCTCTTGTGTGCAAATCATCACTAGCTGGAAAATCCTGAAACCCTGACATGAAAGTGTTTGAAAAGTGCTTAAAATTTGATTTTGAGGAAGGTTTTAAGAACCCCGATGGGAGCGATTTATCCTGGGCCGTTATGGATATCATGACCAGTCCTATCTGGACCCATTGTTCAGGCCGTTTCTGACCCATCTGGGCCCACATGTAGACGCATACCTTTTTAGAGGTTTTCTAGCCATAGTCTTGTCATTCAAGCCTTTATTAATCTCTGTTTCTCCAAAGAAAGGTTGTTCAAAGAGTGGTCTAAGGCAAGCTCTCAAATAATATTTTACACTTCAAAAGATCTGAAGCCTCCCTTTAACACTCTGCATGAATTCCCACCATGTTTGTTCAGAAAAGCTTGTTCTTAAACTCTATCTCCTCTAATTAGAGCTTTATGTGGGAGACACACGATGTATATATACTGAACGCTCAGCACACACACACAAATATACACTTATTCACACATTTTTTTACCACCTCACAAAAACATGTCCTAACTCGACTTATCTCCCAACTCATCCATAATAAAATCTGACACTCCTTGCCTCTTCCTCCGCTCTCCTCTCCCCCTCTCCCTCCTACCCTCTTTCAGCTCTCACTTCCCAAAATACCAGTCTGCTTAACAGCGAACTCTCCCTATGAGCCCCAGGCCAATTAGAGTGGTGTTGCAGCATTGTTATCTGCCTGTCATGGTGGGTTTCTCCTCCCTACTCTCTGTTTGTGGCAACACAAACTGCTGCTGCTGGGCCACAGGCAACGAAGAGCCTGAGAAGAGATGGATGAGGAGAGAGAAAGAGAGAGGGTGGGTATGTAAGGAGAGGAAGGAACATCCTCCTGTTTAAGCAGAGAAGACTTCTATAACTACCATTCTGGAAAAGTTTGGGATGAATATTTTGCACACCTGCCAGTTTATTCTCAAATAATAAACATATACTGAAAAAACACAAGACTAAAATGATGAGAGACCTCTTCTTTTATTAATATTTAATTAGTATCATCACATCACACAGGATATCAGTCTCCTTTAGACGGATGAAAAGGAGAGGAGGAAGACTGGGTTAATTTTAGAAAGGGTTTGATGCACACCGTCTGGTTTGTGCAGAGGTAGGATGGGTTCTGTGATAAATCCCCACAAATATGGTGATAACATGGGGTGGGGGTGGGGTATAGCCCAGAAGAAGAGTTTGGTTAATAATAGTTTGACATTTAGTAGCTCAGTACAAAAGTACACTAGAGCACGCTACTTTGCTAATGTTAACTGCAGGATTGTTAAGCCAATGTTTGCCCTGATTACCGACAATCTTAGAGATGACCATAATGGCTCTAAAGATAATCTTATCATGTTGTCCTGTCGTGTGTGGCGTGTGCTCTAGTTCGCTCGAAAGGACGTCCAGATCGTTTCAATCTTAAATCAGGGAAATCCAACATGTTGGATTGTCTTGACCTGAAGTGTACAGCCTGTTGTTGTGACGTGTAGCCAATCAGAAAGCAAGGTGACAAACACAAGCTGCATGGAATTAGGGGAATCCTAAATGAAAACTGCTGTTTGTATTCTTATAGCTGGCAACAAAACAGCGAGTATCTGTATCCAGGTTTGGTCAGATTTTTCATCTTTTTGCCACAATGACTGTTAATTTTAGAATACACTTCTCTTCAGATAAAAGTTAAATTATAACAATTCTAAAGAAACCCCAGCTCTCTGAAATGTGATTTTAGGGGAAAAGAATTTTCCATCCCACAGCTCTCAGCTGAACTTTGCGTTGTCAGGAGACATTTACGCAGGGTAAATTTCACACCAGGCCTTTGTGAGCCACACACAGAGGGTAAAGAGAACAAAGTAGAAGAATACAGATGACCTCATGTCCATGTACAGGATGTGATGTGTCTATTAGTTGTACAGGATAAGTGACCACAAAGAACAGCAGATAGGAGAAGGCTGATGAATGATAGATGCTTGTTAGAGTTATGAAGCGAGCACTGCCTACTATTATCCAAAGGTGTTGGATTCTGAAACACTGGAGCCTTTAGAACTACAGATGTATATAAAGTTATTGGTCCTCATCTATTATTAAGAGTCCACAAAGATCACATAATAACAATAAAACATTAAAACAAACAAATGAAAGTAGCCTGAGCTCTGCTGCATCCAACAGGTTGTTTTGAATATGTTTCAGTAAAGTTTCTCCATCATTTCTGTCCAGGACAGTTTTATTGTTAGTTTTTTAAATAGCCTTTTGAACCACAGTATGAAAGCAACGCCTTTTTTCCATTAAAGTTGATTTTCAGTAAATTAAACATTTTTTGCTACCTTAGTCCATTTATTTCAGAGACCACTTTTGTTATTTAAATTTACTAACAATTTTTCCATGTCTGTGTAGTTTTTGTGTTTGTTGCTGTGCTGAAAAAACAATCAAATCATCGTTTCAAGGCAATTTCAGATTACTGTGAAAAACCTTATTAAACATAAAATATCAACCTTATGACATTTTTTTAAAAAGGCAGAACTGACACAAACCCAGCAGCCATCCTCATCAGGCTCATAATGATCAACAAAAAGACATTAGGATGATATTAACTCAGAGTCCCACAGGACTCATGGAAATGCCAGTGGACATACGTGTTGTTACTGTGTGATGCGTGATTTGGATTCAGATGAGAAAAGGCTTTGTTTAGGCCTGGGGAGTGAATGAAAGCTAGGGGAACATTTACAATAATTTTATATCAACTGTAAAATCTTATTGTCACTGAGTAGTGTTATGTACCACAGACTTTTCAAAATAATGACTATTTTATGGGATAAGATTTTTGTCAAAAGGATCAACCAAAAAAAAAAAAATGCAGTCAGAAGCAAAGTGTGAAGTTCAAATGCAAAAATATCACTCTAAAATAAAATAAACAAATTATTGGACTATTTAGGCTTTTATTCTGAAGGGCATGTTTTGTGGAAGGGGCTTTCAGTGCTTCAATCTCATTGGTTATGAAGGTTTGGAGGAGGTGGCTCTAGCTGTTTGCCATACAAAAGGAGCCACCTACTCCAAACCCTCATAACCAATGGGATGGAAGCACCAGAAAGCCCCTCCTACTGAGACTTTCTTTTAAAAGCAAAAGCAAAAACCTAGATCCAAATTGAGGTAGCCTAATAAACTAGACCATCAGTTTTGCACTGCAGACTTTGATTTAGTCACGTTCCATTGGAACCTCTGCAGTCCACTGATTGGTTCGGTCAGTCTGGTACCGGGCCAATCACAGCGCTCTAATGGTTTGGTGGGTGGGATTAGCCGATGATGGCAGAGCTTCAACTTTGAAATTAGACATGACGGCAGCTCAGGAACCGCGTTCATTTGAACTTTGACATCAACTCTGAACAATTTAGATTTGTGCTTTTCTTTAAGATGCGAACAGATAGAGGCACTTAACTCCTTTATTTTAAAAAAAGGATGTATTGGCTGTTGATTGGATACGATAAAACATTAATTTATCAGCTGGCTCCAGTTGGTGCTAAATGGCTTTGATTGGTCCTAGTGCCATCCCTACAGTTTGATTGACAACCATTGATCCCACCCCTATGAATGAGTTGTTTCATTAGATCTATGTTGTTTAGTAGTTTAGTTGTTTAGCCTGCCAGGCTAAAATTGAGGTGCAGCAGAACCAAAACATACTCTTCAAAATAAAAGCCTAAATAGTCAGAGAAACGCAGCAACAAACTTCATACTAATCCTTGTTTTTTAAATGCTTTTCATTCCTCAGACCTGTCCTAGTTCTTAAAACGAGAAGTTAACCACAGTTAGATTTATTTTGAAATTCTACCTTGGTATACAAGTGTCTCCTGGTTTTCTAATTTGCCTTTGTTGGATGTAACATAATTTTTTGTCCGTATATCAACTTGTTTCCTTGCTGTCTTGCTCTGCATCATTTCAGAATAAAACTTCCTAATTTCCTGTTTTTGTACTTTTTAATATCCTGTAATGACTTCTTGGCTCAGCTGGGGGCAGAGTTTATTTGCTTTTGTTATTTTGTAAAGCTATTTTACATGAATACACAATAATAAACTTTAACAGTAAACGTTAGAGAATATATAGACAAAACAAAATGAATAATTTAATCAACAAATTAATAATTTATTAGCAATCATTTTAATAAGTAAGTCTGCTTCACCAAAGGAACAAACTCCTGCTGATGGATGTTTTCTCCCAACACACCATCGTTATAATAACAATTTTCTCACCAGACCTGCTTTCTGTGTTCTAATTTTGTCCCGTTAAACACTTTTCTCAGTCGACCAACATGCTCTGCAGCTGAGGGGCTCAAGTGCTGGTTTAAATGTCAGTGTATCTCTGCTGTCACAGCAGTGCATTACAACCCTCTATTTCACCAACTCCACTTACGTCAAGGAGCCAATAATAGATTCACAAGAGGAAGACTCCGTAGAAAGAAAGGATTCAATTCCAGTTATCAGTTACAACCGTGAAAAATTTATGTTTACTGTCAGCTACTGCTGCTATAAAAAGTGAATCCTGGCATGCTTTTTTTTCTAAGTGCACAGGTTGGAAGTTATCGTCTGTAGTGCAATGAGGATTATAAAACGCTATTCTTCTTTTGCTTTGGGCGTTTTTATTTTCTTTCCAAAGGTAATGCATGCTGTACTAGTTTTCAACGGGGGCCATTTTGTCTGACACAGGTGTGAGTGTGAGGTGACCAGGCCTTCAGCTCCGTCTGATGACCCGCTGCATAAGCTTAACATGCCGTAGAAAGGAAACCAGTCCACTACGGCACTCTTCCACGATAGCTGAGCCAAGAAGACAGCAGTTACTCTTCGCTTTAAAGCAGAGGAGGAAAAGACCTATGAATAGTAGTAAGCCTCATTACTTTGGTAAATGGGTAAATGCCCCTTGGCCTGTACCACCCACAGAATGCCAGCTGCAGGAGCAAATTGGTCTCCAGGGATTCCTAGACATCTATGTGTGCATTTTCCAGGCAGACGAGGAGAGTGAAAGAAATAATGATTGACAGAGGGGCCAATAGAAAGGATTAAAGTGACAAATAATTTTATTAGATGGTGTGAAATCAAAAGACTCCTTAAGACTGTAAGTCTTCTGTTTACAGTAAAAGTAGAATTTCACCCTCTTTCATTTCTAAGGTTTTATGTCCTTAAAAAGTGACTTTGTTCTTGCCTGCTCTTACATACAGTAGTACTAGAGTCAACCTGTTTATTTAGCCACTAATCAACATAATAAATCTCTTGTAGTTTTGGAACAATTATAGCCAAGTTAGTTAAAGACTCTTTTATACCAGCTGCTACTTTCTCCATGACCTTTTAGAATGAGACTGATTGGAGCAAATTTTGAAAATCTCCTTTAGAGTGAAGGCAACCATGATGCTGTCACACTCTTAGTCCTCACAAAATAGTATTTTCCTATTTCTTGCACCCTTAAGACACTCTCCTCCACCCTCACCGTATGTCAGCAGCACATTGCTGCTACCATCTACGTCTCTCTGAAAGTGCCAGGATGCAGCTGTGTTAGCGGATCACTAGCCCTGGCATGATGCCGGTGTGGACAGTCCTGCATCAAACTATTGATCACCAATCCACACCGGTGCAGGAAAACTGTCACTCAGAACCCATGGTAATAAAACATTCAAAACCACTTATTTTTTCTTTTTCAGCCATGGTAAATTTCCTGGCTTTGTCCATTTTTCTGTTTGAGTTTGGGCAAAACTTCTTCATTCAAACATAAAGTCTAATCTCTTCTTTTCTTATCAAATCCTAAACAGAAAGAGGGTTTACTTACCTGTTTATGTAAAGCAAACAATCTCGCTGTATAAAATCTCTGGGTAAAATAAAACCCATCCATAATCTTTATCTTCAAACTTCTTGAACTCTCAAACTTTCTGCATCACTGTCAAAACAGCTTAGGATAGTTTTTTCTTTATGCATTAGTGCAGCAGAGTTGTGTTCATTGGTGTGTGTTAACTCAGCGTTTTGCATACACACTAAACCCCTGCAGTCAGCAAAATTTGCACAATATTCCAGGTAACATTTAAAAAAAATAAAACTATTATGTATAAAAAAAAAACCCACTGGACTTGGAATGAAACAAGATAATGAATCAGTTTGAATAAAATAATTCTATGTGTTTACATAAACTGAAAATCATACATATTAAGGTGGAATAGGTAATTAGATGTAGCGGTTGTTGGATCTGCATGATAAAAAAAGGCCTAAATGAGGGTTTAAATGCACTTTTCTTAACTTAGAAATCTAATAATACAAAATTATTGACCCCGTTTCTTTACTTTCTTATATGTTGCTAAATGACAGAAAACATAAAAAAGATACATGCATTAACGGCAGAACTGACACCATAACACGTCCCTGGAGATTAAAGATCTCAAAGAATTATTTATGTGAGACAAAACTACAGACTATTAGTCAAAATCCCATGTGAGATCAACTGACACTAAAGTGATTACGTCTCTTTAAGATGGATCCAAGGTACAAGGTTTGTTTTTGGCAGATCAAAGCCCCACTGAGCTGCAACCTCACTTCCTGTGTAACAGCCCTCCTGCATGAACTTTGAATGACTGAGGTAGCCTTAAGCTTCTGAAAGAGGAAAATCCCTGTAATAACTTTTTTTTAGACTTTGTCTGAAGTGGGGCAGCGGCAGTGGCTTACGGGCTCTGAAGAGAGGTCATTCAGCTCTCAGTGCTGCAGATGAATTCTTCACTGCATCTAGTGTAGCATTTCTTTCATATAAAGCCATTATTTTACAAACATCTGCTGTGTTGTTCTAATCTAAAAAAAATCCAAGTAGAAATCTTCTATGGTTCTATGCACTTAACTTGAACCCAAAAATCTAACAGCATCTCATTTAAAACAGCTCAAGTTCTAAAATCATATTCTCAAAGGCCTCTGCAGCTTTGATGCATTGGTTGGAACTACAGGTCTCAGACATCAAAATGTAATTATTCTTGTAGCCTTTCCTTAGACAAACTCATAAAACATGCAGTAACTTCTTTGATTCTTAATCTACAACAAAGATCTGAAACATTGTGATTGGAGGAATAAAATCAACACTTTTGAGATTCAGTTCTCAAACTTTCCACCTTTTACTGTATATCCGTTTTAGAGTGGTGAGACATTTCCTGAGTCATAATAATCCATGAACTGTAGAATCCATGTTGATACATCGATTTCTTTGTGTAGAAACACAATTAACATGTATGAACCTGGCCCTATCTTTACATCACACGGTTTCCCCTTTTACAAACCGTGAGTCTAACACAATTTTTATTGAATAGACCTCAGATAATAGAAGTGTCTCCAAGTAGGTTTCTGCCTCCAAAGAAATCTTTTATGTTTTTAACTCTGGCTGTGTGCTTGTTGGATTATTGCAAAAGAAAAAGAAGAGAAAGAAGTCCTCGGTTGCCCTGGTTAAATGTGCTTTTGGCTTCTTTCTTTCTTTCTTTTTTTCCCAGCAGCCACCTGTTGGATGTTGGAGACAAAAAAATAGTTTTTTTAAAAAAAGAGAGGAGACATCAGTACCATCAGCTTTTCTATAAAAGTCTTTACTTGCAGCCATGCAGATCAGACACACAAAATCAAAGCAGGAGTGACTAAACAGACACATTAAGTTTGTGTTTTTAAAGGCGCACTATGTCACTTTTTCACATTTTAAAATATTTTTCTTGAGCCAGTATCTGACCCTTTACAGGGTTAATGAAAAGTCACTCAGCCCCATCTGCTTGGATCCAGAACACCATGTTTGCAACTTCTGAATAGGAATGATGGGAGGGGTGAGAGTTCTGGGACTGTTTGTGTAAGCTAGCTAGCTATACCTAGCTTGTTTGCAGCTTAACTAGAGCAGCTTTAACCTCTGCAGGAATTTGTACTTTTTTCCCTTTTACTGATGTCATTGCCAATTCAATTAAATCTCCAACATTGTGCAAAAATCCCACCAACACCAATAAGCTCTTTCATAACCTCGTACTGTGTCAAAGCTCAGGGGAACCTCAGCTCTGTTCAACACTAGTTTGAAAAACCTGCTAATAACTGCTAACATCTGGCTTGTGAGTGCAATTAGCATTTAATCTGCATTCATTTCATGATCAAATGACTCCTTCCAGGTTTTTTTAATCGGTTTTGGTTGTGATCAGAGTTGATGGAAACATGACACCCCGGTGGATACATTAATTCTTAAAGACGAGAGCGCTCGGGGCTTAAAGTGTGGGCACAGCTCACTTTTTCTCCCTGTCACGTCTTTTAAACGCTCTGAAACTAACAGCAAAAACTCGTGGACAGAAAGAGATGATATTTATTGATTTTAGATGTCGGTAAAGCGGCTGAATGTCTGCTGTTCAGCCAAAAAATAAGCTAACAATTAGGAAAATTAGGGTGATCACAAATGGAAAGATTTGAATCATTTTGCAGGTGTTTTGCAAACCCAATTTGTTTTTATTCATAATGCATAACTGTGAAAATGAAAAGTCGAATGCGTATTACACACATTGTTTTGCAAAACAGCATTTTTCTTTTATTCGGAAGACGATGACTTCATTATCCTACCACACCAATATTCAATTGGATCCAATTTTTAGGAGATTATATCACAAATAAGTGTAAATTGCATCTTTATTATATAACGCATTGGTTTCAAATCAAAGGGTTTGTAGCTTTTTGCCAGCTGAGAAGCTCTTTTTCCTCGATTTGTCAGGCCACATGGGAGGTATACGAACCAACAAAAATTCTCACACATCCTGCTCGTAATTATCACCAGGAGGCTGACATGCCCATTTTTTCCTCAGCCGGCTGCTGGTGTTTGTGGTAAATTCAATATGACATGAACGCGGTATTAACATCAGAGAGTAAATGTCAGTGGAGAGTCCTGTGGCAGATTCCTTCAACTCTGCTCACTTTAGTGCTTAATGGGATTTTTGGCTGTAATCTGCTGCAGAGTTCTGAAGCGCTGACAGACTTCTGTCAATAATGGATTCAGTTTTCATCTTTTGGTTTTAATAGTATTCCTGCATATTATGCAGAAACTTCTTATCCTTTAGCTTTTGCAGCAAGACCTCGGCATCAATTTGCATGTTGCAAAAGCACTTAAAGGTGGCGGGTGTAAAAATAGATGCATTTATTTATATATTTAAAGTCATTATTTCTATTTGTGACTTAAAAAAACATCAAATCTAACATATAATCACAAGAGGGTGACAAATGGTATGTTTAAATTAAAATATACTTTATAAAGCACAACTAATTGTCCTGTGAAGTTAATTTAGAGGACAAATATTTAAAAAAATGTAGCCAAGCAGCTGGAACAAAGTGCTGCATGCCTTTGCATACCACTGCAAATGATGCATTTCCATGTTTATGAGTGTTCAGCTGGGTGATTTAACAGGACAAGCCACTGATACAGGATATCTCCGTCTCTCTCTCGCTCTCTCATACCAACACACACATTCACAGGCACACTTTACTAGCTAGTTGTCCTTGCCGTGCCTCATAAAGACATGGCTAAGGAGGCCGGGGTAGTTTCAGACAATAAAAGGAGCCTGTGAAAATAGCATCGTACGTGAAAAACACAACAGATGGCTACCGCTGCCGTGTCCTCACCGAATATGACACAAGAAAGGACGATATTAAGAGGAGCAGCGCATTCTGCATCTGCGTCCCACCGAACTGGGACATGAGATCTTGTTAAAGGCAAGGTTGCATATTTAAAGCTGGACTCAACAGCTGGTTATTGCGCTGTAAAATGATAAAATAGAATAACATAAAACAAAAAGATAAAACAGGTTAAGACCCAGTAGGGGGCAGAATTAGTCCAGAAAAATACATGAATAAAAAGAAAGAGAATGGTGTGATGGGGAAGTACCAAGCTACATAACAAGGTGTTCCGAAGTGAGACGGGGGTGTTGCATGGTAAACTGCAACACGCTGTCACGATATGACGCATGGCTGCTGGAGAGGTGCAGCCTGTGCAATTTTCTTTATCACAAACTAGTACATCTAGCAGCCATTTAAAGGGAAATACAACATAAATTTCTTCTAATGAAGAAGTAGAGAGTGGTGGGGGTAGATGCTGTCTGCATTGTTCAGCGGATCACCATCCTAATTGTTCCTCTGGAGGGTTGTGTCTGACGGAAAGAGAGAGAGAGAGAGAGAGAGAGAGAGGAGAGCTTAGAGAAGACTATAGGGATGGATGAAATGACACAAGAAAGTGTTTTCACTGAACTATCTTAAGTGAATTAGCCCAGTAATCTCTACTGGTTAAATAGACATCACGATGAAAGCGCCTTAATGGACCTGGTTGTTTATAAGTGGTGGTTCAACAGCATTAAAAAGCAACAAAATAGAAACAGAGATTCTCATTTGCAAGTCAAACCAAAGAATTCTCTGTGAGATGTCAGAACTGGATACATAAAGACTGGATTTAAAGATTCCTGTGGTTCATCATGAGGTATCACCCCTCCCTAAAGGGGGCTGGTTAAGTCGCATCTTATCTTATCTGAAACTTAAAGGTCTCATTTTATGCAAAATTCACTTTCTAAAGATTGTTTAACAGTCATATCAGTCTCAAAGACTGTGTATGATCAGGGCAGGATTATGATTGTCGGGGCCCCTGGGCACCAAATATTTAAGGGCCCCCCACCCCGACCTCACCCTCAATGGGAATATTAGCGCAAATGATTTGTGGTTTTCACTTCCTTATTCTCATTTTTGGGAAATGTGTTTTGAGCTAATGCTAAAATGGGTGGTTTCTAAGTCTTTCCCCTGCTGACATCAAGAAGAGAAAAGACCACTTCTCTCTAGAGGACAGAGCCCGCCCCCGCCCTCTAAAAACCACAGGAGCGTGCATCCTCACAAACGTTAGCAAACAGTCATGGTGAAGCTACAAGCAAAGAGCGGCAAGTGCTCTGTAGATGCATCAATGAGCACAAAAGTCTTTTTTTACTTCCTTCATCTGAGACCCTGAAGACCCACCGACGTCTCGCGAAGGCGCAGAGAAGACAGATGCCCGACTTCCCCGCCCATTTGAAATGAAAGTTTTGCTTTAGGAGGTTGGATGAGGGGTGGAAGAACAACAGCTGCACTTAAAGTAAAGGCTAATTTGACCAATGCAGAACTTTTCAATGTTATTGAGATGTAAAAGAAATGAGTCAGAGTGGATATGAAGTGCAGAATATGGGACCTTTAAATGTAGCTTTTCATGCTAATGGGATCCAAAACAGTTACCATTTCATACCCGTAGGGTTTTGACTGGTCGTGCTCATCCTGAGTTTTGTAACTCGTCACACAAATCAAGACTAGCAGCAAAGATCCTGTTAGAGGTTTGTTTTACTGAACAAAGACAAAAAGGCAGTTACTGGATATAAATAATAAAAACAGTTAAAATCAAACAGTTAAGCTGAAACTACAGTTCCATTAATGGCTGTGTTCGAATCCAGGGGTAGGACGCTTCTGAGGACGTGGACTTGCTGATCTACCTAGGTTGGGTCCTTGCTCGACCGCTAAGACCGGAAATAAGCGGCTCTGAATTCAGACGGTCTAGCCTCATACTTATCCCCGCCCCTCAGTCCAGTCGCTTAGCAACCATGACAGCGCCGACAGACAGGCTAAAGCTAATAAAATGGATCTAAAGAAACACTTTAAGCTCTTTTATGATGACTTCTTTTCTAAACTTTCATTTAAAACATTCAAGCTAGCTTACATTGATTTCTTGTCTTCAATAACGTGAAAAATAAAACATTCAACCTCTTTTGTGGAGATTTTTATTATTAAACTTCATATAAAGATAAGCAAAAAATTCCTAAACACAAGTTTTGTATAATCTTTTGAAAAACTGACATTTAAAACTGAACTGCTCTGTTTTTTTCTGCTACTGCTGCAAAATTGAGCCAGTAGAATCCAACTGTGTCCTGTGTTGTAAATTCAATAAAGTTGAGAAGAGAAAAAAAAGTAGAATCCCACGGCCGGCACGCAAAGCATCCTGGGATAGCCTTGGCCAGCGAGGATACACCAGACCCATCCTCGAAATTGTATCCTTCGAATTCGGACAGCACTCGTCGCGGCGCTGTGACGTCATCGGCCTCAAAATGCGTCCTCATAAGCGTCCTACCCCTGAATTCGAACACAGCCAGGCCCTGTCTCAATACTCGCACTTCCACCCTACGGTCTTCAGTGAAGTGTAGAAGTGCACAGAAGGGTTCGAGTGCGTAGTGAACAAGTGCGCACTTTTCTGCAGCATTTGGGACAGCGATCAGGTCACGTGTCTCCGCGGCTTCAAATGAGGTTTTTTTCCAAACCTTTATTTACACCAAAAAAAGTCCAAACTCTCAATGGGAGGCAACAACTGTTCAATACAACAAAGTAGAACATAAAACAAGCATTACAAGGTCTGTCAGCTGGTATCAACTGTTTGAGCATCAACATGTGAATATAGAAGGATTTACTGATCTAATGTAACACACATTACTTAAAAAGACAAATATTTCTTTAGACTTTATCCTTAAATAGATTTTTCATAAACACCAGAGATGTGATGAATGAATTCAATTTTAAATCATTTATGGAGGTTTCTTGTTTTTCATTTACATTTATGAATATGATATTTACCCATATTACAATATTACATAACATAAAACGATCTTTTGACAAACTGATGTATAAAATCTGTACTGCTGTCATTTCTTCTATTTTTATTCTCATCCAATCCACCAGGTTCTGACAGAGTTTGAGGAGAAACAAAAGATGATCAGTTCTTTCATCGTCTTTACAGCAGAATCCACAGAAAGGCTCCACCTCAGACCTGGACCAGCTGCTGGGTAGAATCCTTTAATGATTTTAAATGACATTTCTTTAACTTTGGGGAGAACAGGCCACTTTAAAAGCTTCGTATGTATTTCTTATTTGTTATCCTATTGTTATTTTTGTGTTACTCTTCATAATGGAGCAGCCAGTCGCTGTTTCTGCTGTTTTGCTGCTCAAAATAATTTTTGAAACAGCAACAAGTCATCATTTAGAGCTAAATAAAGTGGAGGAACCGCTACCTTCTCGCGAGATTCTAATGCAGCAATGACTTATGGGTAATACCCTTGGCTGAAGTCAGCTCCGATGCAGACTTCGGCGAAGTGCGTAACGAGGGTGGAAAAGGGGGCGGGGATAGGGTCCGGAGTCTCCACCCAGGAGAATCGGGACACCCTGAGTACTCGCGCACCTCAGCGGGAACGCGCAACTGAGGGGCGCGAGCAGGGCCGGCCCTGAGTTGAATGGTGCCCTAGGCGAAAAATGATTTTGGCGCCCCCTACAGCCCAGAACAGAAACAACGTAACTTTTGCAAATTCTAAGTAGTAAGCAATGCACTAAAGTTGGATAAACTTGAACTGATGACATTCATTCATATAATAAGTGGGGGCACAACAGCATGATAGCCCTTTAGTCTTAGCTAACTTGCTAAATGATGGGTCCAGAAAAAATGTTCACAATTTCATGTATATTAATTATATACCTCTACTTTGGGCCCATTTTTCCTCCTTTTTCTTTATTCGTTTCCTGAAGGCTGCCCCAGAGGGCTTGCCTTGTCTTTTCATTCTGCCAGCGACTTTTAACAAGGTGCTATCACTGACAACGTCACAGACTCATCATGCATTATCTACAGTGTTGGGCAAGTTACTTCAAAACTGTAATGCATTATTTATTACTGGTTACTGTCATTTTAAAGTAATCCCTTACATTACAATATTACTGTTTTTTAAATGTAAGGCATTACACTACTTTTGCATTACTTTTAGTTACTCTCACCAAAAATACTGTAAATATGGATTTGACCATAAATGTAGCTCATTACACATCCAGTGGAAGGTGATGTGATGGATACATGGAGATATACAACTATCTGGATATTAACCCATCCATCCATCTATCTATCCATCCATCATTTATCATTCATCCATCATTATCCATCCATCTATCATCCATATCTCTCCATATATCCCTACCTATCTATATATTATTCCATCATATCTATATACAGTATATTTAAATCTATAAACATATATCTCTGCACAAGCTCCTTATTCATTAGTTTGACTGACTCCTACCTGCACCTGTCTGCTTCTTCTTCACCTGTCTGCTCCTCCCTCCTGCAGCAGAGGCTGCATGACGCGCGTTTCCTCTGCTCAGTGGGCGAGAGAGTGAACTCTCCAACTTCTGACGTGAATAACAGAGTGACTCTTTATTTTGAAACTACCTCTCAGTTTGCTCGCTTCAGTTTACGGAGCGCTGCATGCGCTCATGTGTCTTAACAGGCCTTGGATGCCGTGAGCGCGCACGACTCGGGCCGCGTTTTCCATCTGGACCGAGTTCCGAACCGAACCACGCATGAGTGTCGGACCGGACAGAACCGGACTTGTTTCACTGGCTGCAGATTTACTCCTCTCTGCTCTGTCTGACCACATTTTTCACTGAGTGACGTTTCTCCTCTGAAGAACCCACCGCCTCAATCCGGGTTAAACGTGCACTGTAACGCGCACTGACGTTAAAATATTACAGCTTTTTTTCTGTAATGCCTTACATTACTGCGTTACCGAAAAAAGCAATGCATTACAGTAATTAATAACCTTTGGAAGTCGTTACTCCCAACACTGATTATCAATAAACAACCGGACGGAGGGATGCGCGCAGCGCGCCTCTCCCCCACCTTACCTGATCACAGCGGCAGCAGCAGGTAGTCATGGGGCGCCACGTTGACTGTTCATGCAGCAAATGTTGTGCTTTTTTATTTATTTATTTAGTTTATTTATTTATTACGGTACTTACTTTGCTCTTTACATGAGATGAATGGTGTGTTCAGCAGTTTGTCAAAATAAATAAATAAAACATTTTTTTTAAAGAGACAATTTGGCGCCCCCTCCAGCAGAGGGCACCCTAGGCAATTGCCTAATCAGCCTATGCCTAGAACCGGCCCTGGGCGCGAGGGTGCAAGTGCGAGTATTGGGATTGGGCCCCAATGTATGAAGAACATACTCTTCTTCTTGTTTAATTCCTGCTACTTTCTCAGTGGTGTCACCTATAGTTCAAGAGGAGAACTGCAGAGTTATGACTCTTAAGTGATGGAAGAATATTTGGAATTTGGCATTTTCTAACAGTGACTTGAATAAAATAAAATTTTGTCCAGTTTTACAAACACCTTGATGCT
>SSNR01000038.1:357154-444197 GCA_006937965.1 Callopanchax toddi | reverse complement strand
GGTGCAAGTGCGAGTATTGGGATTGGGCCCCAATGTATGAAGAACATACTCTTCTTCTTGTTTAATTCCTGCTACTTTCTCAGTGGTGTCACCTATAGTTCAAGAGGAGAACTGCAGAGTTATGACTCAAGTGATGGAAGAATATTTGGAATTTGGCATTTTCTAACAGTGACTTGAATAAAATAAAATTTTGTCCAGTTTTACAAACACCTTGATGCTTCAGCTAATTCTCTGCTGTTGAAAGTCCACTGCACCTTGATCAACTAGTGTAGTTTGATTTGTGTGCAGGTGAAGTTCTGGGTAAAACAGAGACACACTTCATTTCTTTTGATAAAGAACAAGTCAGACTTCTTCATATTTTTTTTAGTAATCATTTAAGCAGCTTATGTTTAATTATATCTCCAGGCATGTTACTGTATTTCAAAATTATATTTGTTTTTATGGTTTTAACTGATTATTTCCTGTCCTGTTTTTTTAGCGTTAAAGAACGATCATAACTCAATGGATGAACCAGAATAAACATGTCAGGAACAGTTTCAGGCTTCATCCTGTCAGCTTAAGAAAAAAAAAACCCACATATTGAACAGGATTAGATCTCTTTGAAAGGTGAAATATAAATGTGTAAAAGTTGTAGATTTAATAGTAAATTCTAGGAATAAATGAAGAAACCAGCAGGACTCTGCAGACATTTTTTCTTGGTTTATCATTTTATTGCCAGCATTTGATTCTTCCACTCTCAGGTTATCTTTCTTATAAAGTTTAGAGCACAGCACAGATTTTTACCCTGTGCTAAAAAGTCATTTTACAAAAAAAAAAAAAAACTGTTTTAAGAACTTATTTATGAGTTACTGCATGGCAAGGAAATTAGACAAACCTGCATGACAGATATTTTAAATGCTTGTCTAAAATTTTTGCACCTCTGGTTTTCAGCATTTTTATTATTATTTTAAGATGATAGATGTTAACCCAAACAGATAAAACCCATAAAATAAGAAACAGTTTGGTTTGTGGCTGATGCACGTTCCATGACTGCTGATTGGATTTGTCTCATCAGTAAGCTGGAAAAGGTGGTGATTTTAAAATATGTGCTATGCAAACATTTGAGAGTCAACTTCAAGGGAAGCTATGATGCCTTTTCCCCCTGATCCTATTAAGTAGTTTTTTACTGCCTAAGGCACCAAAGATTTGTAATATCTTAACCAAGCTCTTCTTCTGTAGGTGTCTAAACTAACCAGAACGCTCAAAAACAAAGTCAACAACAAATGAGAACATGTAGAGAATAAAAACAGAAGTATCTTTCAAAAAGCACAAGTTCAAAGGAGAAACAAACTCAAATCCCCCGGATTTTAGTCCCACAGGTAAAATGATTTTATCTTTTTGTTTTGCTTGAGTCGTAGGGGGAGGGGATGCTGGGAAGGAGGGATGCTGGAGACTTTCCCACCCCACCACTGTGCTTTTATAGGACAGAAACATTTCACTAAACTACTGAACACACACGGGATTTGATGTTTTCTTATAGTAGATGTTGAACAGAATTTCATATATCTGTTTTTTTTTTTTGGTCCAGGCGATAAGTTTTGTTATCTTTTTTCTTTAAACTTCCAGCCACATAATTCTCTTTGATGAAACAATTCTGCTACATGGCTGCAAAGACAAGCACCTCTTTGAATCACGTTCGTAAATCACAGATAGAACCAGCTAATATGTGAGCTTTCATTAATGAACCGAAGCAGGTGTCGGGCGTAATTCACCTGGAGCACTATGCATAAAACGTGTTGAATATGTCCCATTCTAAACCTCACAGAAGGCTGGTTGAATGAACTATCGGTAGTCAACTTATCACGTTCGATCTGCAAAGTTATGGCACTGCCGCTTGCTTGGAGCATTACAGTGGTGATTTACCTTAAACCACTCCCCCTCCATTTTGATGAAATTCTTTTAAAAATTACAAGAAGGCGTCTCAGATCTGGCTTGAAGTGTTTGTAAAAGATGCTCTACTTGACGTATCCACGTGCAACAGACACTATAGTGACCCACTAAGTTTAAAACCTGAGCCAACTTATAGATAAATGTGCGTTTCATCATTTTAACATTATGTCAAGTTTGATTCAAGCTGTAATTTACTGTAACATTTAATAATATGAATATAGAAACACTTCCACTGGTTTATGTATTATGTCCAGGGGTGCACAGAACTAGACCACGAGTGTGCATGCACCCCAGATATCGTATGAGCGTACCAGATCCTTCTGCCCGAACTCGGCTTTGCAGTCCCAATCGCAGAGCCTGCTATCAGACACTAATGAACTTCACATCCTGTTGTAGTGCACTGTGAAGGACTAGTCAAATAG
This sequence comes from Callopanchax toddi, assembly GCA_006937965.1. Taxonomy (NCBI): domain Eukaryota; kingdom Metazoa; phylum Chordata; class Actinopteri; order Cyprinodontiformes; family Nothobranchiidae; genus Callopanchax; species Callopanchax toddi. The sequence goes on along the minus strand of SSNR01000038.1, from coordinate 441,846 downwards.
CAGCAGAAGCTTGTTGACAGACACATGCTGCATCATAGACACACACGTAAAGTCAAGGTGGTATCCAAAGTTGGCTCTCATTGGGGTAGAGCAGGGGCTGACACATTCCAAGCACATGATCCATGAAAGAGTGTAGTGGTACTTCAAAGCTCGACTGGGAGGCTCGCCATCAACAGAATCAGCAATCAGCCTCGTTGGACACAAGGCTGGAGCTTCGCTCTTTCACACATCGAAGAAAAAGAAGATGACCTGACCAAAATGGAGGTTTTCAACAGGCGAAGTCGAATAAAAGTGCTTCTTCCACCCTCTCATTTCAACCCTCACAAGAGAGCTTCTCAGCTCATTAATCAGTGATGTTAAGCTTCCTGAATACATTCAGTTCCATTCAAAATAATATCACGGTTTTTCAAAATAAAACCCACTTACAATCATAAAATGAAAAGAAACAATAATCAGAAATGAACACAACTTATTATTAAGTGGGTTACATAAATCATTTTATGTTGAGAAATAATGAAGTTGTATTTGGTCAAATCTCAAACTTGTTATGTTCATGTTTGCTAATGTTGATTAGCTGTGACAGCCATCTTTAAGAGCTGACTCTAAATCAGTAATAGATGTACAACCAATGAAGAATTTCTGAGTTCGATTAAAAGCCATTTAGTCTTTTGAGACATTTTCCAAACTAAACACATGCAGGAAAATATATTACTAACTCAAATCATAGAGATATACACAGAAAGAAATTAGCACACCCAATTTAATCAACATGCTTTTGCAGAACTAGATGATGTGTGTTGAATCAGGGACACTTATAAAGTTGTGTGTTACCTGAGGAGTAGGGTTGGGAGAAACTGGCATCACGTGACAAATTCAGCATCACCATTAGAAGCCGGGATGAGTCTTCTCTGCCTTTTGGGATGCCATTCCTAACTCCGTGTTCTGCAACCTAAGAGCTGCTCAGAGTGTTTTTTATGCAGCGTGTGCACTAGGAGGTGATTAGCCTGGGAGTCAGTTCGGTTTTTAATGGCACCATCTTTTTTTTTTTTAAGCCACGAGCTTCAAAAATCTATGAACATAATGTGTGAACAAACAAGAGCCTGGCTTGATGGAGTGTAAACAGTCGTAGAATTGCTCTGATAGGAATTGTAGATACAAAGTGTTGTGCTCACAGTGGATTATTCCACTACTTCTTGTTTACAGAAGTTGTGGAACGTAATTTGCTCACAGCTGCGTAAAACTAATTTTCTAGTGGCGATAATCATTTTATAACTTGTTAAGAGAGTATGTTTCTCAGCGTGAGGAATCAAATTCTGCATCAGCCCTGGAAATCAAATGGCTGCGGGGTGGTGTTCGTAGTTTCATCTCTCCTTTAATTAATGCACGCTCTAATCACAATTAACAGTTTACACCACCTGCTCCCATAAAGATAAAATAATCTGTTGTTGTGATGTTATTGTCAGAGAATGAGAAGACATTTTAATAAGGATCTGTGTGTGGGGCTGATTTCACTATTTTCCACCATTGCATCTCTGTCACTCTTTGTTGCGAACTCTTAAACCTCAAAAGCAAAGCATGTTGGGTAAGTGTGAGATGACAGCCTTGCAGCCCTGGGGCAAAGTGTCTGCAAGTCTCTCTTGCTTACAAAACTTGTATATATTTTTTTTGTCAGAGGAATATCTTCCAGCCTGAGAAGGATATAACACCGACACAGAAGACAAACGCTGCTTGGCCAGAGACTCATGCAAATCCTCACTCCACACACACAAACACACACACAGACCACACACTGACTTCACATGGATGTTTTCGCCTGTTGGGATTCAATTAGAGAATCTTAAATGATATTGAGATGAAAACTGCATGGCCTAATGGGCTTGGCTTTTCTCACGTCCTCCCTCTCCTCCCGCCGGTATTCTTCCTTCAGAACGCGTTGACTTGAAGCACAAGTGGAATGGAAGGAGATGCACGGAAAAACATTCTGAAAACAAGAGTTTGAGAGAGAAACGATGGAAGTCTTGTCTCTAACTCTTGGTTTTGTTGCTCTGCATCATTTTTCTTCTAACATTTTAAGATAGAAAGAAAACGACACACATAGGCTATATGCCAAGTTAAAATTGTCAATTTATCTTTGCTTATTTTGTTTATTTATTCTATTTCATCCATGTTTTGTTTGTATTTTGTCCAACTTTTTAAATTGTGTTTCCTTCCATTGGGTTTTAGCCATCTGGTTAAATGTCATCACATGAATAGAGGAGGATGAGATTTAGTCATGATTAGGACAACACAGTTTATAAAGCAGATCCTCTAATATCAAACACATTTTTGAAGTCTTGTTTTTCTGAACGGTAGAAAAACTTTACAATATTCACAACAAATTCCCAGTTTATGCCCATGCCCACCTTTAAAATTAAGTTTATTTCATGTCCCTGTCATAAATGATCTTGTTTTTATCCTCTGCTTCTGATATTGTCGTCAGGTTTTCAGAAGACATTCTTCTCTAATTTTCTTTTAGTTAGCTGTATGTTGCTGGTGTTGTTTTAATGCTGTAGTCACAAATTCGAGAGTGCAATTTTTAAAGGAAGGACAACAATAATTTTTAAGATTGTGTTTCTTGACTCTTGATCATTAAAGACTTGACGTCTTCCCACTCCTTGAACCAATTCCATAGTCGGCCATTGAGAACCTGTACGGCAATGCTAAACATTTATCTCTCATGGTCATGAAACCTGGGGAGCTCAGGGTAGAGTCGCTGTTTTCCTTGGATGCATTTTGGACACTGGAGCATATCCAGAACCTTCTGGAGGGATTATATGCAGGGGTGCACATACTTTTTTCAATGAGGTACTCAAGTGAGTACCAGGCATTGATGCTTGGTGCTCACTGCTCACACCATCCATGAAAGTTCATCTCAGGGGGGTTTAGGTGCACCGTGTGTGTCACTAAGCTCCTACGACTGTATGAGAAAGTCGTCAGACCGCGCTGCTATGAAAAATTTAAGTCAAACTTAAAACGTGCTCAACTCAGGCTGCAGCTCGTCAGTGTGTTGGGCTGTGTGATTGATAACACAGTAGACTGTAGACCAGGGGTACTTAATAGGTGGCCCGTGGGCCTGCAAGCCTGTTTCTGGCCCTTGAGCCATGTATTGTGTTCCTCAAGCATTTTAAAATCCACCACAAATCAGATCAGCACCTCCCACGCAGCTCTAGGAAGAGGAGCCTGCTGTATACTCCGTGGATTTTCTTGTGGCCCTTTCAGGTTTGGACTAGAGTACCCCTGCTGTAGACGTAACACTGGTGCACAAAGAAGCATAGAGGCAGAAGGAACTGGTATTTTGAGACTCATGCACATGCACACTACTTAATGTGCACCCCTTATCCTCTAGGAGGCGCAATTGACTTGACCTTTTACCTCCATAATCCGACCTCAAACAGCAAACTCGGGTTTTTGAGTGCCTAATGTGATCCAACATCCATTAGACGTGGCTTTGTTTTAATTTTCTGCCATTAATAGAAATGTGGAAACTCTGTTCCACGTTTTAAAAACATTTCCTCCTGCACATATTCTCACTCTCAGTTGGATATTTTCTGTGCGGTGTGTTCAACAACTATCTCTTTCCCCATGTGACGCCAATGTGAGGAGGCACAGCGGGGGCTTGGCGTAACCTCAGATTTTTTTGATTGGTTTGGTGTATAAGAGCCCTGAGGGAAATTAAAATCCTCTGCACCTTCTATAGCATTGTCATTCTTTCTTAGCTGGGTGCTCCACCAATTAGTTACTGAACCAATAATGACTTCAAATATTTCATTATCACAAAACTATCTCAACATTACAGCCAGTTCCATTATGTCAAAAGCAATAAACAGAGATTTGTGTCGTTATAGCACCCTGGAGAAGGTGTTTGTTAATTTTACGCCAGACTGTATCTTTATTAGTGAAAGACAGAGGCGAAGATGAAGGCGTAAAAGGAGGAGTGCTTTAGAACAACATGGCTACTTATCTCTCTCATCTCGCTGTTCCCTCTTGTTCATTTCTCTTTCAGCTTCCCTCAATTTCCCGAGTTACTTTGTAATGAAGTCGCCCCACAGAGTTCTCAGCCCGAGCGATCATAGATAGAGAGGAGATGGCATGAGCTGCAGCATCTCAGAGGAAGGAGTGTAAAATAGAACACAGAGGGGGGAAAAAAGCCTGGGAAGAAATGAAGAGGATGTGCTGGAATTCAAAAGATGCCCTTAAGTTGAATGAAGGCAAGGTCAAATTCAGCACCTTGTTAACGAAGGCTAATCAAGGCGTTGTGTGGGAAATATGTCTCTTCATCAGAGTTGGTGTGTCTTTTAGTTGTATTGTCTTGATGTCTGCTTGCTCTGAACCAATTAAACAGCTTATCAGGTGTAACTTTTGTAAAAAGTTTACCAACAAAGAATAATTTCATGAACTTTCTGGTATTTTGGCAGTAATATATTGCTTTAAATGCTGTCCTTAAAAACGGTCATAAATTTAATCCCTACCATGTACAAATAAGTTTGAATTTTTAATAACTTTTGTGCATGAGAACTGTACTTCCTGATAAATCTTCTTCTGCTGCCGTTTCTGCAGCTGTTCTTCATAGTGACACCTACTGTTCAGGTAGAGTAGAGTTTTCAAATGTAAACAAACGTCTAAACTTTTTCTTTGATAATATATTTAATGACAAAACTCTCATTAAATTATTAGGTCAGCCTAATCTATCAACACATTGATGTCTGCTCTAACTTACGTTGATCTGAAAATGCCAGTTTGCTGATTTGCAGAATATGTCTTTTGCACCTTTACTCCACACAGTTATGGTTAAAATAATATAGAGAAGATTTAAATGCCCCATTAAACATGCATTAATATGAAATTTACAAGTGTAATGCTAAGTAATTATAGGTTTTAGGTTATTATATAATTTCTACTTAAAGCTGCAGCCCGGAGTTTTTTTATGTATCAAAGTTTTATAAATGTTTCAAATGCAGTTCTAATAAGAGTTCCACAACATTTGTTATTCTTTTTAAGACCCTCCTTCCTCCTATAAACCCCTATGAAAACACACTGACCGCCACATTTTTTAGGCCAATAAAATTTGAGTTTCCGCATTGTCAGCTGTTAATCAACATGCATGCGCATTGCGTAAACCTATAAAGGTGTGGGCCTTGCACATCCGTGTCTTCCTGTTTACAGTCACCATACCACAAGAACACGGTCATAGATCTGCTAAAAGTTAGCCAATCCCTGGCTACCGAGGGCAACATCAATTTTAGAAAGAAAAACAAAGAAAAGTCAGGTGATTAAAAGCATTGGAGACCAGAGTGATGCACGTGCACAATTGTAGAGGTGGTGTTCCAGCAGGGGTGGGGAATCCTGGTCCTTGAGGGCCACAGTCCTGCACATTTTAGTGGTTTCTTTTCTTAAACACACCTGATCTGAATTACTGAGTGACTAGGAGCCTTCTGGTTGCCTTGAAGGCTCACTGAGGAGGTAATTCAACATTTAAATCAGGTGTGTTGACGAGAGGACACCTCTATAACATGCAGGACCAGGATTCCCCACCCCTGAGGGAGGGGAGGGGGGAGAAGGGATGTTTTGGGAGGGGCCATTTAAAAAGTTTTTCTTGCTCAAATCCTCGGGACTGTATCTTTAAATATGTGGGTATTTTACAACCCAAAAAGGTGTTTGATTCACAAAAGGTATTTTTTGTTATATTTTAAACTCATATGAAGGAACAGATGTATGTTTCTTGAAAATAGAACTCTGACTTTTTGCTAAAATTTGGTCACGTATCTTAAATAATCTTTATTTTAAAAGTTGACATGAAGTTTGTTATGCATGTGCTTTTTTAAACCTTAATCAGAGTTGTGAATATAGTCATATTTGACATTTTTTGTTGCTGATTTATTTGAAATAAACAACAACACAATAATTAATGTGCACCTAAGAATCAACTCTCAGTGTCTTATTAATAAAAAAATATGTAGTTTGTGTTTTTGTTTTCCATTATGCTAAAGGTCAGAGGTCATCCTCACAATAAGCTGTTTTGGTAGGTGGATCTAAATCTACATAAGTAGATAGTTCAAAATGATGACCTGGATCCTGATCATTGAAAATAAAAAAGTGTGAAATGACAAGAGTTTGAGTGAATAAATGAAAAAGTAAAATAAATAAAAGGAAAAGACTGAAACTGCAGGTTAAAGCGTAAACAGCCCAAAACAACAGACAAAGATGGAGCCTTGTGGTCTAAAGATAGCAGCCAGTAGAATGTAAAAATAGAGTGTGACTCAAATGTGTTAAAGAAGGATAATGATGGAATGAAACAAGCATATGTGAGAAAACAGAGAGGAGGAGGAAGAGGACGGAAGCAGAGAGGCAACAAACACAGGCGAAGCGGCATCTGCCCTCCCTCGTCGGGTGAAGGGACTAGTGTAAATGAGATCGACTCATTTCCCACACAGGCACAAGCACACACTCCCATCTGTCTTTGACAAACGTGCTTTCATATACACACGAGCACATTTACACACTCACACACACCCAGAGATGAAAGGAATCAATACATTACAGCAGACATCTGAAGAGTCCAGTCCACTCCCTGCAGGATCAGCTCTAATTGGTCCAGACAAACAGCCAAAGGACAACAGCAATAACAAAGCCTCTATGAGCACCAAAAGTAGCAATTAATAAATCAGAACAGGAATAGCAAATTAAAATCTATGAACAAATATCGACGGGGCTTTGAACACATTTCCATTCTTCGCAGCCTATTGTTGTGCTCCGCTGGTTTCAGAGACAAACATTTGCATCTAAATGAGTGACTGTTTCATTTACGTGTTACCAGCAGAGGTCGATTTTATTATTTTTTTGTGTGGTTTTTTATCTGATTTGACTGATCTGTAGCTTGTTAGTTGATAAATAATATGAGGGTTAGCTTAAAAAAAAAAGGCAGTGGGCTTATATGTAAAACAGAATGGGATTAAATTATTTGAGATGCTTTTTCCACATTTATGTCTGACTGGGTCACAGTTTGGGCTTTTATTCTGGAGAATTAAAGTCCCAATACGTCACATGGTTCTGTTTTGAACCCTTTAAAGACATTTTTCTGTTGTTGTTTTAACAAATTTTGAATGTTTGTACTTAAGAAACACCCTTTTAAAGCCTTGTGATTTGTTTCTTTTCATTTAAAACTGTCTTTTTTACTTTTTAAAGAATAAATTCAGGTTTAGGCTGCAAATCAGATTTTAAAGCTCACTCTGAGTTATGTGCTTTTATCCAAAAAAGGCACAAAACAACTTCTCTAAATCAACTGTGGTGAAGCGAAAACAGAAAATGTCCTCAGTCGATCAACATGTCACCCTGTTGGGTGGGCAGACTCATCTTCTCACAACATAACCAGGAGCAACGAGGAACCAACAGCCCTAAAACAACTTCAACCGTTCATCTGTAGGGTGTCCAGCTTCAGTAAGACCCATATAATCTCTTTGTACTTTATTTTTTTTACTTTACATCTAGAAACACCTTCTTTTGTTTTATTTCTCAGGTAGTTCTTGTGTTTTTCATCACAGAGCACACAAACCTTCACTGCAGCTCACAGTGTGTCGGATCTGGAGGAGAGGGATGAATTTGCAAAGATCCTAGAGAGTACCGAATTAGGCAGAAGTATAGAGTTACTTGTCAGCCAATATCATGAAGCAAAACAAAATTCAAGCAGCCTAATCAATGTTGGCCAAAGACTGATATGGTAACAGTCTAACGATGAAGCAGTTCATCATATGACGGTCTCTGTCTGCTTTAAAGTAAAATGCTTAAAAACTTCTCATCAAGTAAAAACTTGTATCTGATGGACTAAAAGCTTGAATGTTATTTTTTTTAGTTTTGTTGGGTAAGTTTGTCTGTTGTAAAGTAGATTTGACATAAAGGCAGTGGAAACAAAGGGTAGCTCTTTCAACAATCTCCCAACATTTATTGTAAAACTAATAGGTTTTGTGCTGTGGAATAATACACCTCCTGCCATACGGGGTTTTGCTTTTAGTCTTTTTTTTTTTACAGGAGTGTGTTTCAGCAGGGAAAGATTCCTCAAATCAGAGCTACGCAAAGGTGAGAGATGGTACCTTTACCATCTATAAACTGTTACGGGTGGCTGTCAGAGGAGGAGGATTTCCAGTCTGTCCAGCGGCTGTTCAGCACCCTGGACCCTGAATCATAGTTAATATCCTCCTTAGTCGAGCGTCTTTAGTTTAATATAGAGTATTTAGTTTATTATAATAGTCCTTAGTTAAATATAGAGTTCTTAGTTTAGTATAATAGTCCTCTTTAGTTTAATAATAGTTAGTAGTAGAAATAGTGAATTAGAGTATAGTTTATCCTGGGTCGTAGAAATATTCTCCCCAGCGTTTTGTCTTTGATTATCCTCCCTTTTTAGTTGAGTGGTTTTTTTTTTGTTACTAATAACTCCTTTCTTTTCAGCAGTGCCTCTTCCTGCTTGTGTTTTCTGAGGGAGTGAATAATAAAGCATTTTTATAGTTTGTAAACCTTGTCTCTGGAGCACTTTTGTTAGACCCCTTTGTTTATTACTCCTAGACATTCCAAGGGGTCATAACATAAACATATTGAAACAATATATACGTATATATATATATATATATATATATATATATATATATATATATATATATATATATATATATATATATATATATATATATATATATATATATATATATATATATATATATATATATGATCATAACAATGAGATGATTCGCTCTCTCAGCAACTTAAAGGACTTGACACTTCAAACGAGGCACAACTTTCTTTTAGTCCTAAAACCTTTTTAGTGTAAATAAACCTTTTACTATATCGTCATCACAGCGCTCAGCAGTTTTAATAGTGTTTTAAAATCTCAGCTATCATACTCTGAATGCGGTTTGGGGATCAAGGGCAGTGAGAGTTAACTGGATTGTCCAAATCATTGATTATTGTGCAGAGCAGGAACACATGATATCAGTTTGACGGTGTATGATTTATTGCAGTTCAAGCTGTCCTTTGCTGCAATGATATTTTGCACATCAGTACTGCCATAATGAAGATTTCTCACTATATTTACAAGGCTTGAAAATGACAGGAATCTGGCTGTCCTGCGACTAGTTTTAGCGTGTCAGTCCAATCAGAAGTCATCTCTATTTCTCCAAACTGAGGTTGTGCATCAATCAATCTATAACAAGTAAGAAGCTGTGAATACCCCTCCAAAAAACTCACTTCAAATGATCTGAACTATCACTTATTGATATTAATCTATATCTTTTTGATCCTACAGAGAATAAATATAAAACATATGAACATAGTGGGACTTTTATGACAATCTACACATTTAAAACATCAGTTATTTGGTATTCGTCAAGAGTGATCCCTCAGTCAGCTAATATATGTGTCATTACTGCAGTGCAATACATAACAGGCCTTTTTCGCCACAAGTCAGATGTGTATATTTATATAAATATGTGAAGAATTTAATCCTGTTAACTCCAGGAACGTTAACGAGATTTGACGGAGATGTGAGGCTAGATGTCTGTAAGATCTGCAAATGAGACGGTCTGCTTTGATTTACTGACCTCCAAGATCAGCAGGTCTGCCTCCTCACATCTCCAGAGTCATTTCCTGTTTCTGCATATTACTCATTAGAGTCCATAAATAAACACGACACCTGTGCGTCACACTTTCTCAGCCGCACTGAGCGGAGTTCGTGTTATAATGACATTCTGAAGTGAAATGATTGAACTAGGAGGAAATGTTGGTGAGAAAACTTTCAGGAGGCGTTAAAAAACATAATTGAATTAAAGCTTTTGTCTCCCCAAATATATAAGCTATATCATTATCTACCACCTTGGTCAGCATGTTTCCAAGTTGCAACCCTGGACTTGATTTGAAGAACAGAGAGTCAAATCAAGGAGACCAACTATTATCACCTGGACTCTGTGTGAAGGTCTATAAACTTCATCATTACAGCTTTTAAATCTTGTATTCATCCAGCTGATGGTAAATACATCCAACGTATCGGAGGGAGGAAGGTTAGCTGTAAAGCCACTGATCCATTTAACCTCTCCAATCTCTGACAAATTATTTTTATATCACAGGAAAACACAATGTGCTTATTTATGCGTTTAAAAATAACCAGGTTGAGAAAAATGAATCTAGACAGAGTGATTTACTCCTCGACTCCCAGTGTAAAGACAGAAGCAGCTATTTCATGGTGAATCTTCTGTCTGCTTCGGTTTTACCTACAGTTATTCCTCCCATCCTTCCACCAGCCTGCCCTCTATTCATTCCAGGGAGGTTGTTTAAAGAACTCGTCTGAAATACTAAGCAGCCTGCTCTAAAGAAAACTCTGTTCCCACGTCGTGTTTCTTATCAGGTCTAGACTTGTGGACAGTTGCGTTAAACTTTTACATGACCCATTCCTACTCTTTGAAAGAATAAAGAACTTGTATGAGTTAATAGATTTAAACTGGTGAGTTTAAAGTTTCAAAGATTCAAGGCGACATTGTTTTTATACCATTAGAGAATGTTCTTCCCCTTCTAGCGAGCTCATGTTTTGAATTATGGAATGTCAGCTGGTCTCTGGGCTCTACAGTGAGATAAATACGACATCCATTTGGCCTCAGATTGAACCCAAATACAAGGTAAGAAGGGATAACGCCTCTAAAGATAGAACTTTAAAATGTTAAACATGATGGAGACAACCAGAGAAATCTATGGCGTCTATCCAACAGCTTCTAAATGACTGAGGAGATTCAGTTCAGCTTATTTATACAGCAACAAGTTATAAAAAGTTCACATTAAGGTCCAATTAATATAAAAACAGGTCCAAATGACATTCAGTCATCAGCTGTTTTAATAAGGAGAGTTTGAGCTTTAATTAAAGAGATTTATACATAAAAAACCATTAAATGATGACTCAGAAGATCCAAATTTTCTTGATGTTTGAATGTTTTGATCTCAGTCTTAGTAGATCCATATAAACTCAAACTCATTCAACAGGATGGTGATAAAGCTACAGATATAAGCAGCCTTGTGGTTCTTATGAATTCATGAGACGTTGTCCATATTCTCCTGAATGAATTCTGAAAATACTGTAGATTATATGGATTCTCCTAACATCAAAACTGCCAATTATCGATGGTTGTTGAAAATGGTTCATTTGTGTTTCTGAGAACCGGAGGAAGTTATGAGGCTCCACATACATGAAGCCAACTTTCAGTGTGAGTTTTAAAGGCCCCATATTGTGCAATATGCACTTTCTAACAATCTTCTAACAGTCATATCAGTCCCAAAGACTGTGTCTGAGACCCAAAAGTGTTAAAATATTTTCACTTCCTGATTCTCATTTTAGGGAAACGTGTTTTGAGCTAATGCTAAAACGAGTGGTTTCTAAATATTCCCTCTGCTGACGTCAAGAAGGGAAAATACCACTCCTCTCTAGAGGACAGAGCCAATCACGAGCACCTTTGGCTACCTGAGCCCACCCTTTAAAAATCACAGGAACGCTCATCCTCGCAAGCGTTAGAAGCTACGAAGCTACGAGCAAAGCACGGCAGATGGTTGATCAACGAGCACAAGTCTTTTTTTTACTCCCTTCATCTGAGACCCTTAAGAGAAGCTCGGCTCTCCAAATGCCCCGCCCATTTGAAAGGAAAGTCTTTCTTTAGGTGGTTGAATGAGGGGTTGGAAGAATAACAGCTGCAATTAAAGTAAGGGCTAATTTGATCAATGCAGATCTGAAATGTTATTGAGATGCAGAAGAAATGATTCAGAGTGGATAGAAAGTGCAGATCATAGACCTTTAAACAAAAACTGTTGGAACATTTAGAATTTGAAACTTTGTAAAACAGCTTGGTTGTTGTTAGTTTTGTGGTGATGTGTTTTAGCCATTTGTTCACTCTTTGATTTTGAATGATAGTTTGTTTTTCATTTTGTTGTTTTCCTGTGATCACCATGTTTGCTGCCTCTCATGTTCTTATCACCTCTCCCAGCATATATACTCCACTCTTTCCTCTGATTATTGCCTCTGTGGTTTCTCTGCTCTGTCCTGTGCTTCTGGTTCAACAAGTCCTCTTGTAGTTTTGTATTTTATTTCATCTTATCTGCTAGTGATGAGAATCGTGACTCCCTCCAGGTCACCTGTAAGTTCTTCCTAAACGGCTCCTCATTTAAACCCATCTAATTCCAGAATTAGACCAATAGATAATAAAAGGACTCCTGTCTGCAGATTTCACCACCCTTTCTAAAATCTAATACTTTAATCTTTGTCTTTTATTGCACCTGATATGTTGCATGTGGTCACTTTTATTCAACGTGTTATTTCTTTTGCAGATGACTCACTGCTACAGGCTGCAATCTGGGTACATTAAAAATGGTTGAGTTGTCCTTGAGTGACCTTTAGTCAACCCTTCAGATACGCTACTGTAAACTGAAGATTACAGGATTTCCCATAATGCACCATCGCTTCACGCTGCTGTAACTTTCCCCAGAACAGTTAACGTTGGCCTGATGCGTCTGCGTCCTTTCCTCATCCCCTCTTCCTCCAGCTGATTGACATTCTTGAGGAAGTCTCTTCTTTTTAAAAGAAACTTTTCTGGCCTGAACTATCGCCCACAATCCTGTGCATGATCTGAATGCGGGAGTTGAATAAGAGCGCAGGCTTGATGCAATCTCCTCAGCTCCAAAACTTTTTCAGCATTTCATTAACAACCAACATCCTGAACTATTTCATCTCTTTTTTTTATTTTAATGAAATGAAACCATATTGATTTGGAATGGATGTTAATTAAACTGAATTATGAATGGAGGGTGTTCTGTTTATTTTCTCTTGAGTGTGAGAACTGCATTCTGTATCTGAGGTGAACTCATTCTTTCATCCTATTCAATCCATTTCCTACACCAGAAGCTTCCTGTTGCTCTAAAATGACTATTTTTTTTCATTCTATTACTATTATTCTAAGGGATTTTTTTTTCTGTTTTAGGATTAACGGCAAATGTGTTTACAGTTAGATTAGGTATCCTGTCACATTGGTTTTCTGTGATTTAGTGGCTTACCCTGTGTGTGTGTGTGTGTGTGTGTGTGTGTGTGTGTGTGTGTGTGTGTGTGTTCATAATGGGCCGCTGTGAGTGTTTGTTCTCGGGAAAGGGGTTAAGGTGATTTAGTCACAATCAAGCAGAACGGGGACCAGCCGGGGCGATCGGGAGCTCAGACACTTCTCTCTGCAGTGACACTAAACGATAACCATTTTGTTATTGTCATGTCCCCTTGCTGCTGCGCTGCTTTTCAAAAATAACCACAACAAATTAAACTCTGCTTTAGTGTCAGGGCTGCCCACGAGAAAAAAAAATGAGCGAGGGATGAAGGTAAATTCCTGGAAGAAGATGTTGGGAGGGAGAACCGGCGTGCAAGCACGATTGAGAGATAACAGCAGTGACCCTGAGTAAATTGGCAATTAGAGAGCTGCCAACATCATTGTTAACGACTGTAATTAGGATTCTCCTCCTTAAAAATGTGTTTGGCACTAGTGTGTGTCCGTAACATGTTCACGTAGGGGGACATTTCTCAGTTTCCAACATTTATTTGTGTGATTTTCATCTGTGAAGCCAGCTGGGTTTATTTTCTTTCTTCAGTTCAATAACAGCAGTTTTTACCCTGGATTGTATTTATTAATAGCCGTAATATACAGTAATACGCTTTCTTCTAATTGTGTTTTGAAGCAGGTAATTTTTTTTTACTGTCGAAAGCTAAAAGTGAGATAAAGAAAGGAGTGATAAGGAAGGAAAAAGCTAGAGAGAAAGAGGTGCCTCCACTTTGAAATCCACCTTTCAAATGATGGATTCCCCGCTGCGTGCCTTAGGCTTTGTCCCGATTTCAGCCTTTTTTGTGCCAACGTCTCAAGCAGAGAGTTGGTGGTTTTAGTCCAGCTATCAGCCCCTGCAGTCAGTCTAGTCTGCTATCAGCCTTCGTGCAAACAGAGCCTGCACTCCCCTGGTACTGTCAGACGGCCCCTTAGGACAGAGCATGAACTTCTGAGCATCGCACTTAAAAAAACCCCAGCTGTCATAACTAATTCTGAAAGCTAAAGTCACCATTTCAGTCTGAGATGAAAATACTCCAGGTGGAAATTGTTGGTTCTGCGTAATCTCGACTATAATTGTGCAGCTCAGGTTGTAGATTCCCACTATTCTCCTTCATTCCACAGTGTAAGTTTTTAGAAGTTGGACAAGATGATAAAGTTTGTGTTCGTTAGACGTTTAATGCCTCAGTTCTGCTTTGTGTGCTTTCATGCGGTTGACACGTCCATCAGTCTTTATGGCAGTAGCTACTGGAGATGCTGGGGGGTCTCAGGAATACAGTGAGCACGTAGTCACTCTCTACCTTTCAACACATCAGCTACAAGTCATTCTACTGAAGACAGGCGAGATATTAGGACAGGTTTCATGTTTAAGACAAACCTATAATTTTATGTACAAAGATAAACAAAACAAAAAAACCCTTTTAATTAACATACAGCATAAATGCTGCACATATTTTTGCGTTTTTAAATAAATAAAAATACTAGAGTTTTTGTGGCTTGTGAATGTTTTGATGTAGGACCCAAAGTGCAGGTGGAACAAAGTTTATAAAAAATGTTTAATAAAACAAGAACCTGGAAAACAGAACATACAAGAGGAACGCACTGTAAAAAACAGATTGGTCTAACCTTTAAAAAATAGCTTTAATTTGTAACAAATAATTAAATTAATTTGTTTTCCAAGTTAATGTATTAAGTTTGTTTAAAAAAATTAACTTTGGTAAACCTAAATTAATTACTTGTAACAAATTGAGGCAATTAAAAAAAAAAAGGTTTAAACTTTTTACAGTGTTTAACACGGGTCACTCAGCTGGAGGATCTGACAAAAAGTGAATGAGTTGACCTACAAACACAGGGGAAGGCAATCAGGGGAATGAGGAGCAGGTGAGTGAGAGGAGCAGAAATGAGGAGCGGCATGAGACAGGAGGAAAAACAGTGGCAGAAAACAAGCAGGAGGAAAAAGACGTGACGGTGAGGACTTTATAACCACAAATCAAAGTTTATTAAGAAGTTAGTTTGAAAATAAACTGGCTTAAAAAACAAGAAGCATAAAAACTAATTATGTGACTATTACAAAAATATGATAAATTCATTTTTTTGTGATTGAAGTCGTTCTAATACTTCTTGTTTGTGAGAAGCAGTTAGCTGTAGCATTCTCCTTCACTTTGTGCATAAAGCAGAATTTTTTGATTTGTAGGAGCAGAACATTTCTTCTGAAACTGATAATTCCATGTCACTTAAATGCCCCATTTACAGGATTTTCACTTATTTAGTTTGTATTGTAAAAATATATGAAAAAATTGCAAGACAACAAGGAAAACCTGCTCCGAGAAGTTTGAAGAGGCTTTGAAGTTGCATCCACCGAAGTGGTAAAGATGTCCGACTTTCTAATTGTACCTTCAGGAAAGTATTCTCCGTTCCACTGAGTATTTTGTCAGCTCATTTGAGGAGAGGGTTGATGACATCCTGAACACTTTCTCACACCCATGATCCTCCTCTACTCTCCCACAAACTTTTGTAACCTCACCGATTATCCTCCTCTTCCTCTTGTCTCTCCAGGCACTATTTTTTAAAACCGGTGTCCTCCATCTAACCTTACCAGAGACTTCATTTCAAGATGCATAGCTCCAGCTTCAAATCCATGTCTCCTCTCTGCTGCACTGCAGTGTTTTATGCTTGCTTTGGTTCCTCCAATTCTCTGTTCAGCTCTTGTATCTGATCAAAATCCCCCCCCCCGTAGCTTTCATCCTTCACTCCAACCTGCTGGTATTTGAAAATTGTCCACATTCAATACAATGTGAAAACAAGGTGATACTTTATTGATCTTGCATAAAACACCACGAGGTCAGAGAGCAGCGTACACCAAATAATAAAATATGGAAGATCCTGTTAAGGAGGTTTGAGTAAACAAGGAGTTTTAGGATAGACGGGGTGTCTCTGTGCGGTGCAGGCGCTCCAGATTTTTAAACGGGTCCCACATGGATTTAAAGCAATGTCATCGCCGCACAGGTCACAGCTCAGCTCCACATCCTGTAAACAGAAAAGTCATTTTAGGTTCAGAAACTAAAATCTAACTTTTCAGATTTTTTTATTATGCATCAGTGTTTTTGTATTTCTTACAGTATACATCTTTTTTTTTTTAATACAAATCTCCACTCGCCACTCTGTTTACTGATGCTTGTTTATATATGAGCCCATAGTGTTTGTGCCATGTATTTTTATGACAAATTTTAATAATTTACATATGCATTTTTTTGCACCATTAATTTATTCTTTTTGGCTGTTAATAAAAGGCATAAATTTAACATTTTTGCAGCATTCCTTACTTAAAAAAAAACATTTTTTGAAAAGAAAAATGGAAAATGACCTAGAACAAATATCCATTTATTATAGCATAACATTGTTTTTAGATGGTCAAAAGTGCAGAATACCAAAACTGCATTTTGAGAAAGTGGACTGGACATGTCCCCCACCCAAATTCTGTCTTTGTCCCACTCACAAAGCTACCAGCAGCTGGGCCGAGCCTTTATAATATGCCTCTAAACCTGTATTTGACATCTGTTTTTTCATTGTTCATGTGTTGCATTTGTTCAAAGAACACACAAAGAGGCTGTGAAGCAAACGACTGTACAGTAATGCATTATCTGATCCTGTGACTAAAACGTCGACTCAATTAGGAGTCTCCACCACAGGAGAGACGAGCCTTTGGGCACGAGAGGATAAGTAGAATGTCTTTGCTCCGATCCATTTGAATCCAACACTTTCCTGTGATAAAAAGATATGGTGTCAGCAATCTGAGCTATTGTAGGTGCTTGCTCAGCTCTCTGCTGGTTTGTTTTTGCAAGATGCATATATGCCTTGGCCTATCGTTTTACAAGAAAAATCAGTTAAAAGAACATTAATAGATCCAAAGGCCAGGAAACCATAAATATTCCCAATGCTGATACAGTAGCAATTGTCTGTTGTCCCTTAGATTATTATTATAGGAGTCAGATGAGCAGTGTTAAGATTTACAAGAAAAACAAAATTAATTGCATGAATTTTTTTTAAATTTGTGACATTTCTCAGTATTTAAAGGAATATTTGAGCTATTTTGAGGTGTTTCTGTGTGATAAATAATTAGTTGTATAAAAACAGGTTCCTGAATGACGTCAGTTTGAAGACGAAGCATCGATGTTTTTCTGGACTGATGAAGTAACCAGTCCAAACCAGCCAAGACCAAAGCAGATCACAGTGGTTCAGGCAGATGTTATTTCAGAAACGCCATCAAGGGTTAGCCACCGTTAGCTCATCAGTCCAGCTGGATGCCGTTTCTCTAAACTGAGGCCATTCAGGCAGCAATCTACAATGAACAAAACAAAATGAGTAAAAATTTAAACCTTTACCATGAATTTACAATGATTCAAAAGAACCCATAAAGCCTGAAAAGTCTAATCAAATAATGTTGGTTCATTTCTATTAAACTATTTTTAGCTAATACTAATATAGCAATAATAATCTGTACTATTTTATTATGTAAGGGTTTTATTAGGTAAGGGTCTGTAACAACAGACCAGTAAACACATTTTAAAAATCCTCCAGATCCTCCACTAGAGGGCAGCAGACATATAGGACTGAATGACTGGTTTTTGAGGAAAGTACTAATCCTGATACTTTATTTGGCTGCTTTAAAGCCAGAAGTGTAGTGATGGGATTTATGGCTCTTTGAAGGGAGAAAACTGGCTATTTTATGATTTTTATTTTTTTTGCAATATTTTGAAAGGTACATGTCACATGGAACTATGTTTGGGGACACTCTTTGTTGCGACACCTATGTGTGTTGCTAATTAGCTTCCCCGATAGAACTGATGCTACGCTCACTGATGTTTTAAATAAAGAGCTGTTCTGTTTCAGCCAGCAACTTGGTGTCATTGAATAGTTCCTCAAACGTCACAGTTGATGCAAAAGAATGAACGGTTCTTTACAAGGACTCCTCGTTCAGTGAAGAGCCGTTCAAAAGATTCGACTCATTCATGAACGTCACAGCACTACTTAAGTGGTTTGAGGCAAATTTATGACAATAGTTTACACGAGGTTAAGTCAAAACAAATTTTTAAATGAAAAAAGATAATTTAAATATTGTTTTCCACCTTTGAAAATAACAAACTAGCAAACATCTATTGATGAGAGCAGAAAAAACAGCTAATCTAATTAAATCCCATGGAAAATTACATTTATGACCACTGGTTTGTTTTTACAGTGGCTCCAGTATTTGCTTCATTTGGATTATTTAGGCAGATTATCAGATAAAAGACGAGCATTCAATATTTATTAGGAAAACAAGAGCCACACATTGACTGGGTAAGTTCTAAAAAGGGTCTGATTGTTCTAAAGCACCAGGAGTGGAACAAGAACCAATGAGAGGACATAAAAATAAATATAAACAGGAAAGTGGGCACACACACGAAAGAGCAGCAATAAAACACACTAATGAACAACCAGCATGTTTGATTGTAAAAATACAAAGACAGGGAAACGAAGGCTGAAGAGATGGGAGCATAAATGTTATGGTGAGTAGTGAGTGATTCACCCCGCCAACACAGGAAACGAGGACAAACCCAAGTACCTAAACGAAAGTGGTAAAATAAGGCAACAGGAAGCAAAACGACAATGAAAATCGTCATACCTGTTATGTTTTTTGTATAATTGAATTTAAAAAAAGGTCATTAGACACACAAAACAGATGACTCGGCATTTGCTTACTTACAAAATTATTTTATTTCCTAGCAAACTGAACAGCCTCAGTAAAATAAGAGGGCTGGGGTCAACGTGGCAAGAATCGTTTGGGCTTGATTTGTTTGTCTTCTCAGGCCCCCTAAAGACATCGTGTTACACGCCTGCAGCAATCTTACATCATCTGAACAACACCGTTAATCTGTCCGGAGAGAAAAGCGCTAGATAAGAATGTTACACCTAGAGAGGACGGGAAGAATGTAAAGCAGAGTTCAGGTTTGGTTTATAGTGTCTCTAAAAACTGGGTGCAGCTGGGAGAGGAAATAAAAACGAAGTCAGAGTTTCAAAATGTAGATTGATGGAGAACAGAAGAGCTGTAAAAACAAGTTATCTGGACTCATGATGGTCGTCTAGATGCTTGACTGAATAGATTTTTGTCACATCTCAACATTAAGCAATTTACATTTAAGCAATCTCATTTTTTATCTGTTAATTTATTTTCTGGAAGAGAAAGAAAATAATTCAATTAGAAATATCAACACATTAGACGGTAAGTGTGTAAGAAAAAATCAATACAGCGATATATCGCGATGTTTCGCGTCACAAAATTATATCGATGTTCTTAAAGCACTATATTGATGTGTTAACGTTCTACTTGAAAAATGAACAGTGACAATTCTTTTTTGTGCTGCGTTTCAACCTGTGATTCCTTTTTAGATGCAGTCATTCTTCTTTAGCCATCCACAGAACATCAAGATCTTGCGGTAGTACCGTGAGTGGTAAGTGTTGCTACAGTATCTGAAGAATAAAGCGGAGAGGACACAGCAGCTCTTAAAGCTGATATGTGGACACGTTTTGGTTTCAAAGACTGACAGGAGCTAAGCAGTCTGTAAAATCTGCAACAACATTGACAAATACTAAGGCAACATGACAAATTTCCAAGCCCATGACCTCGTGGCGCAACGGTAGCGTGTCTGACTCCAGATCAGAAGGTTGCGTGTTCGAATCACGTCGGGGTCAGATTGTTTATGGCAACTTTGGCTGACTGTTAGAGAGATTCCTTCTCATGTCCAAGAGTGGAGTTCAAACCCCAGCCTGGCCATCTGCTGAAATATATTTGGACAAGATTCTGAACTTCCAACTGCCTCCCAGGTGCCACCAAAAATGGCTGCCCTCTGCTCCCTCAAGGATTGGTCAAATCAGAGAACAAATTCTACTACATTGTCCTGAGGTACACTGTCAGAAATAAAGGACAAGAATTGTACCTTTTTTGTCACTGGGGTGGTACCCTCAAAAGAACAGTTTTGTACCTTTAACTGGGGGTTATATCTTAAGGGAAACAAATATGTACCTTTTAAGGTACATATTTATACTCCTTAGGGTACATATGTGTCCCCTAAGGGGTACAAATTTGTACCCTAAGGTACAGGTTTGACTAGTAAAAGGTACAAACTACAAGGGTAAACATGTCAAATCAAATCAAACTTTATTTATATAGCACCTTTCATGCCCCAGCGAGCAACACAAAGTGCTTGACAGATTAAAATGACCCATACAACCCACATTCCCTCCCCTTCCCACACACAGAACAACCATGACACGCTCCCCTCCCAGTCCAAAACCCATTCCCAGGCACACATACACCCACACATACACATAAAAACCACTACTTCAAAATGGTACCCTCAAAAGGTACAATTTTGTACCTTAACTAGGGGTACACATGTTTACCCTTGTAGTTTGTACCTTTTACTAGTCAAACCTTACCTTAGGGTACAAATTTGTCCCCCTAAAGGGTACAAATATGTATCCTAAAGGGTACATATTTGTACCCCTTAGGATACAACCCTGAAGTTAAAGGTACAAAACTGTACTTTTGAGGGTACCACCCCAGTGACAAAAAAGGTACAGTTCTTGTCCTTTCATTTCTGACAGTGTATATACACAAGTGGCCACAAAGTTCCTCACTTCTTTCCTTAGATACTATGATGTCGTAGCGTTAAAGGCTAATTTTAGCATGAAGCGAACTGATCCTGCAGCAGACAACTGAAGAGGCTAACTTCTGCTCAGCTGTGACAGTTTTTCAACAATTATATTCATAAATATTGCAATATATCATATTGCTTTTAGTATCGCAATTTGTCACAATAAATTGTATTGTTGCCCCTGTATTGATGCATATCATATATCCAGATTTTTGCTAATACACCCCTCTAATAAACACAGATTCTGCATGCCTTCTTGTTTTTTTTTTTTTGTGTTTTTATTTTTTTACTTTTTCTGATAATGTTTAGATGTCTTTGTCCACACACAAACCACAAAAAGAGAGAATGTATCTGAATTAAAGGAATAAGAGGAACATGATGCAGGAAAATGAGTAATTGTTGAAACTCTCAAGATTAACTGGGAGAGGTAGCCTTCTTTCCCTTGAGGAAGTCTGATTACTCTGTTGTTTATAAGCTGCCAAATAATGGACTGATGGCATAAAATAGTCAGGGGACGGTCCCAGAATGCTGCAGATGATTAGGATATTTTTAGGTTGTATCACTAATAACCCAGCCATCTAAAAGCTCAGCTAGAATGTGTTTGCTCTTTGCAGAATCTTGGCTACAGCTTCAGATGTTTATTGTTTTTAGATGCAGTGGGTTTCACATCATGTGACGGGTCCACCATGGTTTAAAGCAGGAGGTCCAAAACGCCTCCCACAGGCCACTTGAGGGTTTTGGAAATATTTTGTGCGACTCTTGACTGGAGTTCAAAAGTGGTAGAATATTGGCAGCCTAGGCTACAGACGTACAATTTTTAGAGTTTTTATGTTCAGAATTTTACCGAGAGGCCAAACAAAAAAGCAAATAAATTGGATTTAAATTTAAAATGGAAAAGGTTAAGTATAACACAAAGTGTATTTGGCTTTTATGAACCAGTTTTTATTGTTGCTTTTATTCAATTTCATGTTAAAAAGAACCACAAACCATCACTGACTTACTAAAAGCAGACTGGTGAGTCAAAGAGTGACCCGTATCCTGTTCTTGTTGCTCATAATGGACTCGAATTAGATTTCAAGAACATGAAAAGAAGCAATAGACCAATCAAATCTATGGAATAAGATGCCTAACGTACACAATCCTTTAAATCGCTCATATATGCAATGATTTTTGCGTTTTTTATTTTAAAGGCACACTATGTAACAGTAGAAAGCAATGAAGGCTGAGGAGGCATTTCAACAGTTAGATTTAGGGTATTTCTGAGCAAAGACAATGCTAACGTTTGTACGACGGTGACTTAAAACGGACACTAGAGGGTGCTGAAAACAAGCCAAAACTGCATAGTGTGTCTTTAAGGTTATAGATGCTTACCATAAATGCAGCATATCCATAATGTACATAATTTTAATTACATAAAATAACAGATGATTATCTAGTTGCCACACGGACCAAATGCCAAAACTACAGTCCACAAAATATAGCAGAAAGATGTATATTATAGCAGATTTTTTTTCACAAAGAGGCTAAAATCCTCTGGTCTTGATTAATTAAGTTAGTGAATTGAAACATGATTTACAGAATAAAAATGTTGAGTCAACAACCAGATGAAGACTCTTCTTCTGGCAGAAAAACAAAAGCAATACAACTTTTAAACATTTGAGTTTTAAGATTTTTCTTCCCATCAAGCTGTGACTCAGTTTTCTGAGAGCATCACCAACGATGCTTTGACAAAAATATTTTCATATGCATAAAAAGGAGTATAAGTTCAGCACGTTGCTAAATCTGTCCCGATTTGTCTTTCTGAGCCGTTAATGGCGCGTCAGGAGACACTGTTGTTTGCTCGCTCCTCTCAGTCATTCTGGATGTTGCTAGCTGTTAATGTAGCTCTGAGTGGCTGCCAGTCGCTCGTGGTCTCGTCTGGTGCTTTTGAACATTAGCTCAGTGAATTTGGCCTAGCTGGAAATTGCTGAAGAATTTTGCAAGCAGCATGGGGATGATTCATCATTTCTTTCCCAAGGCTTTCCCTATAAAAGAAATAGCATTTTTCTGTTCGCTTTATGATTTGAAGTGACAGTCACCATGTTCCCTCAGCATGTCTCTGTGAGTGCCTGGCTAAGTCTGAGGTGAATGCCTGTCTAAGAGGCTGGGTGAGAGAACAGAGAAGCACAGGAAGAATTCCCACCAAAATAAAATAACTTTGACTAATTAAAACAGATTCCCGATTCGTATTTGGTCAGACTACCAGTGTTGTTACTGAGTTTATATCTGATAGAAGTACTTTTTCACCAAATTTGCTATAGATATTTGTTATAATTTGGCTGTTTTGGTATCAGATTGAACTTTCAGAACTCCTAACAACTCATACAAATAGTCTAGATTTAACAATAATGGCAGAAAAGTTGCAGAACTTTAAAATCAAACTGTACTTTGAACATTTTATCAACAACTTGAGATGTTTTTGTGACCTGTTCAGCTTTGAAAACAGACATTTCAAATCAAATACCATATTTATCTGTAATTGGCGATTCACCTCTTTACACCAGAACATTTTTGCTTTATGTGTGTTAAAATAAATTAGACTATTTTTTTACACTGTTTTACAGAAATAAGAAGAAACATGAAAGAAAAAAAAGAAATTGGAAGGAACACGTCAGCAGTACAACAGCCTAAAAACAAAAGGAAAAAAAAATACGGGAAGCAGTCGGTCCAATTTTGTCTTTTATTTTGAAAAGAATGGCAACAAAGTGATGGCAATTACAATTTTAACTCTATACATTTATGTTCAGATACATTTTTTTTATTTAAAAAAATTTGGAGCTGGAGAGCAGGAGAAAAACTGGTCTCGTTTTGAGAAGAAAAACAAAGATCTTTGATTTTTAAAGCTCTGGTTCATAACCCTCAAATTGTCATTATTGTTTTATTCAAAAACGTGAAGCGCCGCGGCCCCAGATCTGCCGGCTTTGTAGTGAGTGATTTCTTATAATGTTTTAGAAATTCAGCAGCTTCCAAAAGTAAAAGCTCCCACAAGGCCGGCGCACAATTATTTTTGTGTCTAAGAGATATTTGAGTCTAAATATTTCAGCTCAGAAGATAAAAACCCACACAATATCAAATTAACAAGAGAGCCTTCACTTCGACTGGAACAACTTCATTCCAAGAAGCATTTAGACTATTGAGGATTGAAAAAAACAACAGATTAGACACTAAAAACATGTCTACATTTCTCCATCAGAACTAATCTCGCTTCACTTTGAATCTGCTTGAAGACTTTATAAAGAACTAGGGGCAAATGTTCTTTCTAAAGTTATTGATGAAGGTTTCATCCAGTGAGACTCCTGATGTAATTTGGAACAGACAAGCTGTCAAATCAAGACTGGCTGGGCGGGCAAATGGGGTTTCATCTTTCTATTTACTCTCCTTCTCTTGACAGCCGCTACAGACGAAATGAAAACTGCGAGCCAAAAGCACAGAAAAGTAGGAAACTGGTGCTTTTGAGTTATTTCATAAAACTTTGTAATATTTTACATGTTTTCCTTTTTATTCCAGAGGCAAACCCAAGTATTGGATCCACAGGAGGGACGTTTACCCGCCATCCTGCAACTTGTAGTGATGTAACAGTGATTCTATGCAGAAAATTCAATTCAAACTTCCTCAAAAACACCATCAGCACACAGTTTTCTCTTTAAAACAAACTAGTTCAGATCTTTGGAAGTGGGTTTCTGCGGGTGAGTTGTAAAGATGCTGCAGATTTCTCTTTGTTCATCAGAGCTATACGTTCTGTTCCTCCAAAATGGGCTTTTTCAGACGAGCTAGCAAACAAGATCAATGCTAAACAATCCAAATTATTACAGCTTTGTCGTTGTGTCCTTGGGCAAGACTGTTCACCCTATTTGCCTGTGTGAATGGTGGTGTGTCAGAGGAGTGTTTATAAGGCACAGGGCAACTTTGCTAAATACTAAGTCTGCTTCTGAAATAAATAAGTAAAAACAGTGAAACTCTAACTAACCTGAATGTGGGATCAGGTTTTTCTTTCCACCAAGATCTGTAGCAGACATGAACTCAACTCTACTTTAATATTTCAGCTTTTAACTGAGGAATATTTAATATTCACAACATATATTTAGAGATTAAAAAAAGTTTAAATAAGCAATACAAGAGAAAATCAACCCTTAGAAATAAGCAAGTATATTAACTATATCAAAATAAATAAAAACAAAAAGAAATTTTATTAAAGCTAACATATTTAATTAAATACAGAGCGTAGTCACATTACCATTGAACAAAATTCCACAGAGTGAAACACGTAGTAGAAGGTCAACAAATAATCTCATCCTAAAAAATGATAAAATGTTTGATTTTTAAGTCAATTTCTGAAAGAAAAAAAAAACCCAGAGGCTGGAGATAATCTTTATCTGATACAAAAGTTCAAATTTTGGATTCACATACTTGTAGAAAATGCAAATTTTAATGTTGTAAGACTAGATGCAGATGGACAAGTCATTATAGATTTGTTGTTATGGAGCAAACACATTCTGTCAGAAAGATTTTTAACACACACCCTTAGCCGTATTGTTATCTGCTTTTCCTTTGCAACAGCATAAAGCATATAATAGAATTTCATTTTCTTTCGTGGATGAGAGCAGCTCTTCCAATCCCCTGGATGCACACCCAGAGCAAGTGCGGTGGAGGATGTTCTTGCTGGGAGATGATAGAAACAGAAGAGTTTATATTCATCCCTGGCAGAGGCACAATTCCTTGGAGCCCAGGTGCTTGTGAGCCCACTGCTTCATATTAGCTGCTGTGCTGGGGTGAAGTCTCCTGACACCCCTCACACTCACCTACAGAGTGATTCACCAAAGCTCCCACCCTCACCTCCCTCCCATTAATTATTAACTCCAGTCTTTTGCATTGTGGAGTTTTACTTTGCAGCAACGCAAGATGGAAAGTAAAATCTCAGCAGTGTGTGCAAATCGACACGTGGAAACAAGTGTAGCTTTTTTTTTTAGAGCATCGGTTTGTTTCCTGTTCTTCATGTTGACATATACGATCATCCAGACACATCAGAACTGTCAAACGCTCAAACTTATTTTCCTATAGTTCCTCACATGCTGTCCTCTACTTTTCTTTTCATCATTCATCCCCCTTCATTCTCTCCGGGTACACCTGTGCTCGCCGTTCTCTCTTTTTGCAAGAAGTAAACACGATTTGCATGCTCACCAACCCAGTACTCGTTTGCGGGGGGACGTTGGCCATCTGTGGCAGAGAACAGAGCGTCGAGGGCCAAGTTGCATCATGGTATCTTGCGCCTGAACACTGTGCTACTTTGTGCATTTGGGTTTCCAAAAGCGCCTCGGGCTGAAGGATTCCCATATTGACAGGTCTACTGCTGGCTGCTCTGGTGTTATCAAACCAGTTCAAATTTCTCCCTTTCATCTAGCCATATAAAGGGTCTTTGCTTGATCACAGAAAGAAATGTGCTCTTGCTGCGGCGCTAAGAACAGAATGTAGCTCGACACCGGAGACGGATGAAATGTAGCTAAATTAAAACTATATATATAAAAAATGAGGCAAGCTTGGCCAGAGCTGCAATTATAGAGAGTGGATGAAAGTGTGACAACTTAATAATAGGCTGGTATTAACACTGAGGTTAACATTTTATAAAATACATTCCTGTAGATTTTTTAAACTGCAAA
Source organism: Callopanchax toddi (assembly GCA_006937965.1). Taxonomy (NCBI): domain Eukaryota; kingdom Metazoa; phylum Chordata; class Actinopteri; order Cyprinodontiformes; family Nothobranchiidae; genus Callopanchax; species Callopanchax toddi. The sequence goes on along the minus strand of SSNR01000038.1, from coordinate 415,332 downwards.
CCTGATTTTAGCATGCCTTTGTTTTTTACATCTTATATTTTTGTTTGGGAAAATGTTCCTGCATCCCCAGATGGTGCCTGTAAACGCTTTCACTGTTTGCCAAAAGCATGCTTCAAATTTCAGGATGAAGATATAAAGTCGAACATTCTTCAACACAGAGGAAATTGGAAAAGACGCCAGTTTATCCTTTAGAAGAGGATGATTTTTTTTTTACTGGCTGAAGTTTTTGATTTCTGTAAGTTTGAGCTCCCACCAGCACTGACAGACATATAAAGTCTTAACTGGTGTTAAACAAAGAAACATCATTAAAGTAGTACACCATCTTTTGTTACAGTGTAATGTTACGAAAATTTCATATCAAAAGTGATGCGAGTTTAGTCTTAAAGCTCATACGTGGAGCATTTTTCTTTGTTTCAAAGTTTTTTAAAAATGTTTTAAAAAATATTTCAGGTCTAAACAATGATATATGGGCAGAGTTCCACAACATATGTCATTCTGATGAAGACCCTCTCTTTTACCATCTACCCCCAGAGGGTGAAGTTGAGGGAGGAGGTAGGGACCCCCTCATGAAAGACGGAGACATCTGTTTTACGGTCCCCTCATAAAGAGGGAATTGGGTCGGGAAAAACAGAACTCCAGGACTTCACTCCAGTGGTGATTATCAGATAACCACTGTCCTAACCGTCACATTCTTTTATTTAAAAAATCACCAGAACACATCTGACTAAGAATAACTAACAGATCATCCTAAAATTCCACCACAGAAACAAGTGAACTTTTACCTTTTGTTAATTACTAAATTATGACCCAATTTTGTTAATTTTATTTAAACTAAAGATTTCTAATTAGCCAGTGAGTGTGTTCGAACTGATCGATTTGACCTTTATCTTCATAAGAGGTTTGAATTAAGTCAGAATTAGTAACAACCCATTCTGAACTAATTACCTGAAACCTTCAGTCCACTTGAAGGGAAATTACACAGAACAGCTGATTTCAGAACTACTCCCTAAAGCAATTTTGTTGTAGCAAATTTTATGCAACCTATATAATTTAAAGTATTGGGAAAAGACACTAGAATGACTCATTACAGGTCAATTATCTGTATAAAACATATCAGAAACCACTAAAGTGAACTATAAACTAATAAGTTGGATGGATTTGCCTCAATCGTTTTCTCCCAAAAAGAGAATTTTTGTCATGTCACATAAATAAAGTTTCAATTGAAACTCCTAAAACCTTTTGACACTTGCCTCTCTGAAGTGATGGGCACACGGCGTGTTTCTGGAAGATCTCGAGCCACATTACACACCATTTCAGATTTTTGTCACACCATCCCTCTGACACAACCTTTAATCATCTTTAGACTTTGGCCATGAAACCTTATTTTTTACTGCCCCGAGGGAGCAGATAGCCCACTGGTATAGACACTTGAGCTGTGTGGAAAAACTGATTTTGCTCTCATCCTGTGTGGACACCAAGGTGTGGCAAGAGTAGAAGCCTTTTTCTGAGCAAATTTAACACAACAGAATGAGCAGAGCTGCATGAAATCCAATCAAAACTAACGGCAGCTGGCGTATTGTTGTCTGTGAAAGTCCCAGAACTCGTTTGGATCTAGAAGGGATCTCTCAGCACCAGAATGCTACCACTGGGAATACAGTTGTGAAAGGCTGGTTTTTATTTTTTTTGCACTGAGAATAGTCTTAATGTTTTACTATTAAATCAAAAATGGGCTTCATATATTACGAATTTGCTTCCTTTTTTGGCAAATTTAGAGGGTGACACAACAAATAACCAGCTGTCCAAGATACTCTTGACATCTACTGCCTAAAAGACAGGCTGGTGCATAAAACTTCACAGCTATAATAATGGTGTTTATCTGAAGATGTGTTTGATCTTTAATAGTTGTGGCCCTTATTGGTGTTCATCACAGATGACAGCAAACTAAACCGAATGCTCTGCAATTTTTTTGCAGCTCAATAACAATAAAAACAAGCTGTTGTTGACAGTCAGCTTCACACAATGAGGACACAATGTCCTCGTTAAAACCGTGCATTCACCATCAAGTTGACCTTTGGGAACTAAAAGTGATCTTTGAAATCTAATATCTGTTATTAATAGGCTGCTGTCATGTGATGATTCTGTAACAAACTTTTTCTTAATGCAAGGAAAATTTTATGCACTTTTTCAAGTGTATGTATGTTTGAGACTAAAATAAAATATCAATTTCTTGGATGCAACAGATTGCAACTTGCAAAATTTCATGAACTTCCATGAATATTTTTTTCGTGTTGCCATAATGTAATGGTTTATCAGTGCATATCATATATACTGTTGATAATTTATGGTTTTGTACAACACACAGCTCTAAATTGCAAACCAACTTTTATTTATTTTTTTTTAACTGAAGTTTAAACACAGGTCAAGACAGTAATCTGCTAAAAGTTGTAACTAAAACCCTGAGGGTAATGATTCATTTTGTTGTTATGAATGTTTTACCAGCATGACACAAGGTGGCACTTTGTTTCAGTGGCTTTTATGTTCCAAGTTATCACTTTGGCTGCATGGTGGTGCAGCTGGTAGCTCTGTTGTCTCACAGTGAGAAGGTCCAGGTTTGATTCTCGGCTGAGGCCTTTCTGACTGAAGTTAGTATGTATATTCTCCTCATGAATGTGTGAGTTTCCTCCTGGTAGTCCGTTTCCACCCTTCAGATCACAACATGCCTGACAGGTTAAATGTAAGTTGATTAGAATAAAAGCATCTAATAAACATTGTTTAGGGGATTTCACCTCGTTGCTTTTGGAATGGTTGTTCTGGTTTGGATGCAGTGCTGCTTGGATTTTTGACTCAAACTTGGCACTTTTTGGCTGCTTTTTATGATATGTAACTCTTGTTTACAAGAAGGAGAAGCTAATTGACATTCAAAAGCTCAAATAATATCCAAACTGCAATCCAGAAAGGCCACAAATGATAAAGTTTTAATGCAGTACGAATCACAGGTATCAGAACACCGGTAGAGGAAAAGAGAAGCTGACCAACACGGTTTTTCAGCACCATGGACAGCACACCTACTTCCAATAAACTGCAGAGCAACAAGGATCTCTGACTCTTTGTTTGTGTTAAATCAAGTAATGGTTTCACCTTCTCACACTCCAAAAACCTACAACAACATACAGGAAGCTAGCTGCTACAGATCCAACTTTAACAAGCGTACATGATAACGATGAAGATGTTGTACCAACCAATCAGTGGCTGGCATTGTTCAGTTTGAAATTTGTTCATTTGTTAATAAATTGTATTTCCCCCCCAGTTTTTTATGGCTAGAAATTGAAATAAAAATGTTAGAAATAGTTAAAAGTATTTAAAAAAATCTTGAGTGGGGTGATGTATTTCACTTAGGGGGGGTGACGCTCCTGAACCCCCCTTGTGGCACCAGGCCCGCCAGCAGACCAAAATTTAAAATAGGAGCAGAAGAAGTAAAGAAGGTGGATTAACAGTATTTATCAACAACAAATGGTATAATCTAGGACATGTTACTGTAGGATATCATCTCTGCAGCCTAAATATTGAACCGTTTGCCTTATTCAACAACAGAGTGTCTTCAGTCAGACGTTTCTTCAGATACAGAAGATCCTTCCTGCCCCAACCAGAACATCCTGAAATTATCTAAATAAGTTCCTTCTGAAATTCATGAAGTATTTTCGATTTGTTTGATTTTGATGTCAAGTCTGCTGATTGGACAATGAAATCTGGCATAAGACAGACACAGGAAGTGAACTTTCTTAAACGGATAAATGAGGATATTCTAATATTCTTACAAAATAAAACAGGAAGTCAGCTACATTTTTTCTAAATTCTAAAACCTTTAACTGGAAACAAAAGATCCAACACAGAAAATAATTAATACTATTAAAGCTATTGTTAAAGGATGGCAGAAAATGTTGCGAGTCTCTCCCTTCAGTTTACCGTTTGGAGAATTAAGACGTAAACAAAGTAAGACAGTGCCAAGGGGACCGGATCAGGGGAAGTCTGGAGAGCAGACACCGACAGGTAAAGACGTAGATAAGTGAGAGGAGAACACAGAGCGCTGGTAAGAGGTTAAGCACACACACTTACACCTGCAGTTAAAACCTTTACCCTGCCATAATATCCCTGGCCATGCCCCCAGTGCTCACGGTTGCCAAGAAATCCGATTTGCCAACTTCGGGAAGCTGTGTGTGACAGCCAATTACTGGTGAGAGGACTCCCAGTGGAGTCACCTTCTCACCTCACAGCCCAAACATCTGCCTGTCAGACAGTCAGGAGAGGCAGGCAGACTGAGCAACACAGACAGGACAGCAGGCTGGGAAGCTATGTGGTCAAAAACGGATTCAAATGCCGACCATCTGGGCTGTTTGGTGTCAGATGTCTGAGTGCAATCATCAATCATCCTTTAAGTTACTGTAACTTCACCAGGAAAGGGTGAGTTGATGAAGAAAGGATAAATTAAAGAAGAAGAAATAGTGAAGAAAACGGTTCACAATTTAAAAGTTTTGAAGACTCCAAGCAGCTTTTAGATCAGATTTTCTTGCACTAAGTTTTAATTATTCTCAGGATTTCAATGGGAAATGCTGTTAATGTAGCCTCTCCTTATTGCTATGCTTTCAGGAGGCCCTTTCCTCAGCTCATAACCTCTTTAGGAAACGTTGTCTAACAGAGTGGATGCTGAGGTGAAGTCTGAATGGTTATGAAAACTTCCCCTGAGTGGTTTTTGTTGTTTTTTGAATCACTGGGATCAAAAGATTAGTTTTATGGTAGAAGACCTTCAGAAGGATGTAACACTCTCCTGTGTTCTTCAATGCAGTGGCTCCTGCACAAACATGACCTTCATGAAGGTGTCATCAGCAGGTTGCAAATGAATATTTAACCAAGTGTGTGGATGTAGGCAAATGATACTGTTGATGTGTTTAGAAAAAGGAGTAGAAATGAAAGGAACGCCTCTGAATTTATAAGGCTAGTGAGTGAATTTGGGCAGCTAATAAATAAAAAGATGAATTTTTACATCAAAGTGTTTGAGTTATTTTAACCCCACATTGAATAAGAAGAACATTATAAAAAGAAGTGATCCTAAATACACCTAGAAGGTTTTCTTACGTCCCTTTTGGACTTATCGTCACCCCGACATCTAAAGTCTCACCTACTGTATGTTAAATGTGAAAAGATGTTTCTATAGCTGGACAGTCCACCTGGAAAGTGTCCATTAAATCTGTGCGTCTGGATATCACCACTTCCTGTTTTAATTGAAAGTGACGCAAGTTAAAATTCTTGAGTTCAGTTTGTAACCTGCATGCAACTTTTAGGTGGCTGAGCTGGTAGCGCTGTTGCCTTGCAATAAGGAGGTTGCACGTTTGATTCCCCGACTGCAGCCTTTCTGCGTTGAATTAGCGTGATCTTTCCATGCATGAGTTTCCTCCGAGTATACTCCTGTTTCCTCCAACACGCCACAACATGCCTAATAGGTTATTTGAAAGTCCCTTTCGAGAAAAGTGTTGGATAAATAAATAAATGTTTATGATTCTATGGTTTCTTGTGGATGAGGACGTTTCTAGAGAAGGACACTCTAGGTTGGACTTTTTCTGTGTTTTAGAAACAACAGATGATTTGATTGCCTACATTTTTGTGAAGAAAAGGCCTCAACTTCCTCACTTTTCATTGTGAACTGATAAAGTTCCTTGGATGAGATGCAGAATGTCTTCACATAAGCTGCTTCTGTGTTTTTTTTTATTGGTACTTTTAGGATAACTGGTCCCTGGATGACCAAGAGCCTTTACCAGTTGATCCTAAAAGTCTCAAAGCTGTGTTTTTGTAGCCATAAGAAGCTGTTTTTGAACCGTTAGCTCATCGATGGCCGGTTCATGTCTAATTGTTGCTACAGCATTTTCATCCTACTGTGACAAGAATCCGTTTTAATTCCCAGACTCCACTGACTTCATCTTGAAAATGGCATTGTTTCATTCAAAATCCTGCCAGAGCTTTTAAAAATTTCAACTGAATTTCCAACAAAGGTTTTTTCATCTGGTGTGTCAGGCAAGTTGATGCCTGTGGAATCAACAGACGAAAGAGAAATCCTGACCAACTCATTCTCACAACCTGCTGACATTTGGTCAGCAGCTGCATTAATTTTTAACACAAAGGGAAGCCTGTAAGCATCACTTCTGGACGTTCAGGGTTTTCCAAGCTGCTAATGTAACGTTTGCAGGATGCATCGCCATGGCAACGTGGAAAATGCTGCTGAAGTTTCACAAAATAAAATGCATTTCAGTTGGTGTCTTTCTAAGCTTAATATACAGTATCTTAAGTTTTTAAAACATTTAATATGCTGCTCAAAAACCTGCCGTGTTCAATATTTTACATTCGTTTTGCCTTCTGTTGAAGAATCTAAAAACTAAAGGAGGTACATTTATAAATCCATCCTCCACTGAGGGAACTGGTGCCTAACTCCTGTGGTCATGAGGCGAGAGGCGGGGCACGCCCTGGACAGGTTGCCAGTCCATCACGGGGTGACATGGAGACGAACGAGACAATTGATCAAACACCCAGTCACACTTGGGGACAATTTAGAGACTCACATTGACCTAACTTGCATGTTTTTGATCTGTGGGAGGAAGCCGGAGAAAACCATGCATGCATGGTGAGGAAATGAAGCAAACCCATGACCTCGCTGCTGCAACAATGCTACCCACTGCACCACGATGCAGCCACAATAAGAGTTTGTGATGGAGTTATTAATTCATCTTTATAGACCATTAATAATGATGAAGAATGCATTAATTGAAACAATAGTGACATGTTTTTTTGCCAAAGAAGGAATTTGCTTCACATGAAAGTGCTTTATAGCAGTTTTATGAATATTTATTAATGCTTTATAAGCTGTTGTTAAGCAAATTAAGTAATAAAGTAATAATAAAACATTTCTAAAGGCAGGTTTATAATAAAGTACCTTATGCATGCAAATAAATATATATATTCTTGCAAAACGTACATGCATCAGGCATTTTATTTCCCTTAAATTAAAACAGAAACCTTATTTTTGTAACAATAAATAAAACAGAAGACTGAAAAACAAGGAAGTGGACAGGTTTCTATGTTGACCTTGAACATGAGACTCATTATTCCTGGGTGAATTCACCCTTCCATCTCTGGATTTAAATTAAACTCACCTAAAATCAGGAGGTCCTTTTAAAAATCATCTTCTCGCGCAGCAGAAATGTGCGTCCAGTCGGGGCCAAACCCAATCAATAGCTTGTAAATTCATTTTGAAGATGAGGCCAAAGCAGGGAGCGAGATGAAGTGTAACTTGGTAAATTAGGTCGCTTGACTCCTTTCTCACCGCAGCCATGCAACGCAACACAAGTTTGTCATGAGTAATCTCCCACCGTCTCCTCGGCCCCCTACTTTTTGCGCTCCAGCCTCTTTATGCTGTTGCAGCTCAATTTTATTGTACGTGGGACGGTCAATAAATGAATAAAGCGTGGAAATTGGAAGGTACAGCGCAATATGTGCAGCCGCTATGCCCTCCAACCTGGAACACATTATGACAGGAAGATAAGGACAAAGGGCGAGGGGAGGAAATTCATGGAGAAAGTAAATCCGGCGTTCCTCGCCAAGCAGTGAAATTGAAGGGGAAATAATATGAAGCATGTCAAAAAGCAATATCACCCCATATACCCTGATGTTTAAGCCCTTTTTTTTCTCCTGACCAGAGCTTCCCAGGAGGAGCGGAGAATTACAAGCGGAGGCCGGCGTGTTGTGAAAGAGGGAGGCGTATGAAAGCAAACGGTGGACGGAGAGATGAAAATGAATATGAAGGAGAGGACGAGGCAGAGAAAGTGAGAGCAGCTGGTAATAGGGATATAAAGTGTGTAATCTTAGACTCGAGCAATAACATTTAGCTATGGAACATTGTGTGGCCACACACACACACACACACACACATTTACAGCAGTCCAATAAATAGTTCTGACCTGCACAATTCCCGAGCCTTAAGCCAGTGGAGGAAACACACACAGAGTTGTACACACATATAGATTTCCTGGCCCTTTGGCAGAGGCGCACATACATCCATCCTGCAGCCATTGCTTTTATTTGTGCTGCAAACTTGTTAACATAGCTTTAGGGCCCCGGAATGGGTTTGATGTGCCAGCAGCAGTCTGGCAGACAATGACTGCATTGCTGACAGATTCTGATAGAGGAGACTTTTCATGAGTCGCCTTAAAATATTTCACAAATCAAAGCAAACGTTGGAGATGGGAGAGAATAAAATCTGTTTGGCTCATCTGATAAGGACCAACACACCCCGAGACCAAAGAGAGGCCGTCCCTCTGAGAATACGTTTTGCTACCACAACCACAAATTTCTACCTCTTTTATTTCCACCACTATCTCTCCTCCTCTCTCTCGTTGCAACAACATATGGGGAGTTGTACTATTGAACTACTCCTCAGTGTTCCAGACATAAACAAATCAAATGACAAACAGTCACCACTGCTCACATGCACTCAAAACTACACACAAACACACACACACACGCACATGCAAACAGTCCCATGGCTCCATCAAGAGACAGTAAAGGTCTTACTGTGGCCTCGGGCACCGGGATCGCTGCTTTATAAGTCGCCTGGGGCATCAACCTGACAACACCAGGTACTAAACACACAGATGGGCGCGCACACACACACACACACCGAGCTGAAGCTGTCTGTGTTTCTGACTGTCAGTCACTTTATGCATCTCTTTCCTTTTTTCTCTCACCTCATGTAGGAGATTTGTGTTCCCATGAAAAACAGATGAGCGTAGATTAAATCCATTAAATAATTAAGAAATCCACCAGAAACAGGATTTTATCAGTTTCAGATTTTATCATCTCCTCACTCAAGATGTGTTTGTTCAAACTTTTATGCAACCAGCACAAAACTAAAGGAGTTTTTTTTTTTGTCCGTCAGACATTTTTAGATCCATGTACCTGAAATTCCAGCATACACTGACAGGCATGTAAAGAGACAAAATATCAACAGAAATGTTAACGGTGCTGCCACTGGCTCAGGAAGGTTACCATGGCAACCGCATATCCCCGTCTCCTGATAAGACCTTCAGCCTAAATGTTGGTCTACAGTGACTCATGGAAAAGAAAGAAGATAAAAAAAGACTCCTATAATTTAATTTTTGAAAAGAAAGATCAAAGGAGGAATATAATGGAGGGAAGAAGATGTGATAGAAAAAAAACATTTTTAAACTTACAAAAGGTTAAAGTTATTCAAACTAAATCTGAACCCAGTAAAGAGAAAATCAACACCCACACGTTCACACGTTAAGTGTTCCAAAACGGATGGATACTTTGTAATATATTGTTTTGATAAGCAGCACTGTAATGAAATGTAATGGAGGTTGATCATGTTCTTTTTCTATTCCATTCATCCAGCTTACTCTTAACTAGCAATAAGTTCTAAAGATTTTAGTCTAAAAATTCTCAAATTTATTTTAAAAAAAGCACAAAACAAGTCTTAAACTTAAAAATTACTTTTAGATAAAAATAAATACATTTTAAAATATTTAATATTTTAGTAAAACATATTAGTATTTTAAAAACTAAACTGTCAGAGCATGACTTTTGGATCTCTTTTAAAAACGACCTAGTTCTAAACATATTTAGGGTGCATTTTTCATTTTTTTTCTTCCTCCCATGATGCAATCCATCTCTTCTCCAGGATTCATGCTGATGACATCATGCTTGTCGTTTCTCAAAGCAAATTCCCAAGTCATAGAATTAAAATGCTCCCATATGTTTGCCTTTAAACAAAACATGACATTAGTTAACTGGATTCTGTAAAGCGTTAAAACCTTCATTGCTTCATTCTGATCCTGGGTTTGAGCCCAACCCCATTTAAAAAAAAACAACATTAAAAATGGATTTTATAAAAAATGCTAAATCAATTTCTGCCCCTGAAATGTCTGTGTAAGATTAGGTTCCCTTATTATTGAAATCTTTTGGTTCCACTCAGCCGTTATGATTCAGTAAGTAGGTCTCCATCTGTACGCCTTTTCTCAGGTTCAATTCAGTCAACTCCATTAAGCCACAGAAAAAAATCTAGCCTGATCAGACCAAACTAAATTAGACTTGAATAGAGAACAATTATGTGAAAATGAAGAAATTCCAAAGAAAATAGGGAAGAATATTTTGTCCTAATGAGAAATGTGACCAGCGGTATACGAGGAAAATGAAAAACCAGAAAATCTGTCATTACTGAGACTACATGGAAGAGGCTACTGCAAAAAAAAAATAAAAACCTCGCTGAATACAATGTGCTTTTCGAGAGTAAAAAACAAAGAATAAATGTTCTTTGTTGTCTGGTTGTTGTCGAGCAAAAACTTCATTTCTTTCCAGTTTTTTTCTTTAGTTTAATTGATAAAGTTTATATATTATTAGAGCTATGGTTGCTTTGCAAAGTGCAAAGTCACAGATGCAAACACGTGCATATATATCTGCTGTACAATGATGAGCTGAAGCCACGAGGGGGTTTTGAACTGGAGTACAAAGAACGGCATATACACTCCCATGGTATTTTGAAAAGGGCAAAAAAAGAAGAAAAAAATTCAAGTCAGTTTTTGGTTTTTCTTTTGGTACCGAGCGAGAGGGAGTGGGAAAATACAGTTTGTAAAACTTTTCTAAAAGCCTAAAGCAGAAGACAAAAGAAAACTAAACTTCATAAACTAAAAAAAAATGAACTCTTCACACGAGGACACATTTAAAAAAATAAAAAGTACATCGTTCTCTATATTTTGGGTTAGCAAAATCAAATACCAGCTCATCTGTACAATCCAAACACTTTGAAAAACGTGCATGTGTTGAACTAGGATTCCAAACTCATAAATTGCTGGGAGCAATGGATCATTACAGAGAACATCAGCTCAGGTTCTCCGTAAGCTGTTTCTGTGTAGAAGAGAAGTTCTCACCGTCTCCCGCCTTGTAAGGTGAACATTTATATAAAAAATAATAAAGGAAAATGTGTGAAAACATTTCAAGAGGAGAGGAGTTCTAAACTTTTCTCCTTCTATGATCTGATAGTGAAACATGAGGGATCCCATGAGTGTAAAATCACCTCTCAGCTATACTCTGCCTCAATGAGTGTTGAGTCATTCCCTCACACGTCTCCCTGCTGTCTGGGACTAAGAAATATGACATTGCTGCCTGGATGGTTGATGTTTTTTTTGCAGAGGCCAACTGGGGGGTTGTCACATTCGTCTTTGCTTACGTTTGTTTTATATAACATCAGACAGCGGCGAGGATGACACCTGTATCTGCTGCGCGTACTGATGGCAGTGATTCTTAGATACTCAGGGCTCCTTGTGTTGACGTTGGTGTCAGTGCATCAGCTGATGCAATATTTGATGCTGGCAGTCAAAATTGCTTAGGAATGACAAAAAAAAAAGGTAGCCTAGTAAACCCGGTAGTCTGCAGAGCAAAACTGGAACTGAAATTGGAACCTCAGCAGCCCACTGCTCCTACCGGACCAATCACAATGCTCGGTTTGGAGGACGGGATTAGCTGATGATGGCAGAGCTTTGACTTTGAAATTAAACAACATGGCGGTAGCTTGGGAACTTCGTTAGTTTGAAACGGTTTTGTCATCAACTTTGGACGATTTAGATTTGGGCTTTTCTTTAAGAAGCGAACAGATAGAGGCACTTAAGTCTTTTATTTTGAAATATGACGTAATGGCTGCTTTGCCGAAGGGATACGGTAAAAGTTAACTTTACCAGCTGGCTCTGGTTGTTGCTATACAGCTCTGATTGGTCCTAGCGCTATCCAATAACATCCTGTCCCTATGAATGAGACATTTCAATAGTTTGTGACCAGATATACTCACATAGTCTGATTTGCAGGCTACAAAAAAAGCCTGCATTGGTAAATTTGAGGCATACCACTGGAGAAAACTGGGGGAGGCTCATGATGGACCCAGTGATTTTGTTGTTTTAATTCAGTCTTGATCTAAAAGCAAAAAGTTACATCTGTTTAGTTGACTTTTGTTTCTGCTTGATGCGGTCATGGATCAGCAGGTACAGACTGCCATCCACTGATTAGAAGGTCAACCTCTTGATCCCCTGTTCTGACAGACCACATGTTGAAATATCCTTGGAAAGGATACTGAACTCACGCTCCTCAAACATGGATGGGCATAATGCAGTAACAGTCAAGACATCAGATCCTTCTTGCTGTTTACTTTAGACCCTCCCCACCAGCAGGGGGTTCTACGCAGAGTTTGCAGTTTAATTTATTAGAAAGAGATACACATAAATAATAAAAGAAGCACAGATGAATCTGAGTTGTTCCCTAAAGCTTTAAAGAATAAATACACGTTAGAGTCCACATACGCCTGCCTTATCTGGTAAGCCGTCTCCTCTATATCCTGATCCTCTTTTACACAAAATGATTTTTTGTCACTCAGATGTTTGCAAATAAAGTTACAATTTAAATAGCCAATAAACCACGTACAGTGAGGGTAAAGGGTGCATGCAACAGTCTCTGCTGACAAAACCAATGGAAATACCAGACCACCGAGGCCTAATTAAAGACACACGTCTGCAAACATATTTAAATAGCTGAATATAGTTTAAGTATCATAAAAATTTGACAGAAATTATACCCGTCATTAAATTTGGTGCTTAAAGCGCAGCTTAGAGGATGCAGTGGAGCAGCCAGAGTGTGATACTGACAGGTGAAAATGGACTTCGATCCACCGTGATGAGTCAGTTGACTCCATGGACACAGCTTTGTGTTGGATGATGTCAAAAAAAAAATGAACCGATGGACTTTAATTCCTCTGAAAACAACTGGCTGAGTTTATGTTTCCAGTGATACGATGGGGAAATGTAAAGCTGGTGTGCAACAGTTGATGGAGAGCTACACACGACCTGAAACAATGCAAAGAGGAGAAATACGCTGCCATCGGCCATGATGTGCTTCAAAGCTGTTCAGTATACTTTAGATTGTTGTGCAAAATGAACTTGCTCTAAAAACTCAATTAAAGTCATTAAAAAGTTATGACAATAGTTTATTTTCATTCCCGTCTCTTTTCTTTTCCTCTCTGTAATCTCTAAAGCTCATCTGTTAATTAATCCTCGGTGAAGACTTTGTGACGGGAGCTCAGACTTTCTTTACCCTAATTGTCCCAGTGAGACACAAAGTGATGCTCGCTGTGAAGGGTGTGAGGGTTTGTTAGTCAGCTGGCCCCCCTGACAGTCGCTGGCTTGTCTTTTTCTGTGATCCTATGCAGTTGGCTCCAAACTGGTTCAGAATTACTCTGCAGATTCAGCAACAGTGTGCTGCTGGGTGTGTGTACATCATACTCCCCATTACTGACTTTACTGAGTCCTCTCTCTTTTGCCTTTTTGTTTCAACAACTTTTGATTCTTTACGATTTGTTTCAAGTCTCTGGAAGACTTTTGCAATGAAGAATAACAAATTTGAGTTTGCAGAATCATTCAGAGGAGATTATATAGCTGTAATATATGTATTCTTCCTCCTTTTTGCTGCAGGAATGTTGCAAAAAATGAGAATCTTATGGGGTTCAAGGTTCTTCACAACTCGTCATGTATTTTTCCTCTCAAGGCCTGCTTTGTGTCCAAAAAAGTACAATGTTTTATATGGTGCTTGCCTTAAAGGTACACTAAGTGACTTTTTCATGTTTTTAAATCTTCTCCTTGAGCTGGTATGTGCTAATATGACCCTTTACAAGGTTCATGTAAAGTCACTCAGCCTCGTCTTGCTTCTTATGTCCAGGATACCACGCTTGCAACTTTTGAGTCTCTGGTCCGGTGCCCTGAAGTCTCACAAAGTCACGTATCTTGTGAGAAGCAGTAACGCTTTACAGCAATCCATGTTTCCACCTCAGAACCTGCTCAGGACAGACGAGCTGAAGGCACAGACATCATATATATGAGATCTACTGTATCGTGTTCATCATGGCAAAGCCTCCAAAGATGCAAAGAAAACCTTTATCTGATGATTGAAAACATTCGTGCACAGCGAGAGGGACCTGTCTGTTAAAACGGACACTAGGGGGTGCTATAAACAAGCCAAAACTGTAGTTTGCCTTTAATTCTGCTTATTTATGGTAAAACTGCCAGTAACCTTCCATTGGAAGAAAATCCTACAATGGTCCCTAAAATAATTTGACACAGACAGAAATAATAAATAAATTGTTACAGAAAATAAACGGATGAAAATGCAACAGATTGATTTTTACAAATAAACTAATTAAACTCTCCTGGACAAACTTCATGGACCTCCTAGACACAGATCTCTCCTCATTTGACAACAGTGACATGTCAATCTGTGGCATGTCCTGTAATCAGCATCACAGGTGTTTTCAATCTGGTAATCAGTTCTGCCTATTGAAAGGGTGGTAAGTAGTCACAGTGCTGTTTAGTAACACAATGACAACAGAAAGATAAAGAGAGAGGTTACTCAGGGGATTGGAAAGATAACTATTGACCAGCAGCTAAAGGCTAGAAGACCACCCCCAATCAGCTAAAGGCTAGAAGACCACCCCCAATCAGCTAAAGGCTAGAAGACCACCCCCAATCAGCTAAAGGCTAGAAGACCACCCCCAAGCAGCTTGATGTTCCTCTGACTTGAACTGTACATATTATTCAGAGGTTTAAGGTCCATGGGACTACTGTATAGCCGGTCTACCTGCGTGTGGACACAAGGTTACAAAAAGCCCAGAATAACTCCTAAAGGAGGTCAGTCTCATTAGTAATTTTTAAAAACACAATTCAAAAACAATGTCTAATTTTCATAAATGTTCAGTAAATTTCTAATGACTTTCTGCAGTTTAAAAGGTATTTTAAAACCACTGTTTTTTTTTCTTTAATGGAAAGTTACCCACAACTTTACCCTCATCTATAAGCTGAGGATATATACTTTTATTTAATTTATTATGGCTATTGTCAATATTTTTGTCATACATGCAGTAAAACTAGTCAAATGAGCTACCCATGAAAATATTTATGTCTTCTATAACTAGAGTTTCTAATGAAGTGCTTTATTTTAAAACCCACCATGAACCTCAGTCACATAGCATTCGACAGAATAACACGCTGCTGTTGCAGCTGTCAAGTGGGAAGACATCTAAATACTTCTCTTTTCACCTGGTTTGTCAGTTTTTTTATTCCTCTATTTCTAGAAATTGCAGGAAAACGTTTGATACTTCTTTACAGGTCGTTCTCAGTTATAATCAGGTTTTTTTAAACAGCACAATCACATGCATATGTTTGATTTAATCTGGTAAATTAATCTGGTGGCCATGGTTCTCACACATGATGTGATGGATTCATTCAGGACATCAACTAATTTTTCACAGATCAGACCCAAATGTGAAACCAACAATAATAGGTTTATATTCTTATAATTTTATTTTCCACAGAAGTTCTTATTTTGCAAATACTTTAAAAATTACGTTGCAGTAAATGCTGTCTAACATATTTAGTGTCTAGATTGGAAAAGGTCACATATTCATTCTCCATTAAGGTGCATCAGTTGTATTGGATGAAATGACATTTTTCTCTGGGTTTTGACACCATTTCAAGGATTTGAATCCATCTGAAACAGAATTCAGCAAAATACTATCTCAGGCGTAAATGTTTTTGGAATTTCCCTGGTGTTCAACACATTAAATGCATTTTTAAATCTAGTTAACTAAATACGGTGAGATAAGAATACTCAAGCACTGTCAAATCATTCAGTTTAGTCCCCAAACCATCAGAGTCCCTTTGTTCTGTGAGCTGTTGTACAACTCGTACCTGCTCCGATAGACTCAGAAGGTATACATTAAAAATAAGACATAAACATAACCACACACTCACCTCAACACACACACACACACACACACATGCTCAGCGGACATATTCACAAGTGGCAGTTTTAAAAACCCATTTTCCTCTTGGTTAAGCAAGCAGCAACAGCAGTTGACTAATGGAAAAGCCTGCTTTTAAATGAGGTCAGAGGAATTCTATCTCTCACACTCAACATGACTGTTTGTGAATTCTAATAAAGTTGCATTCTCATCTCCTGTAGCCTCAAACATTTACAGCTCTGGCTTGTTTGGCCACAAGGCCACCGAACCTCTCTCTACTGTAAATCATACTCCGAGAAAAGAGGAGTCACTGTAGTCACAACACTGACATCCAGCTGATAGAAAATGTTCACAAAATGACGACATGGAATGACTTTTGACCAGAATATATAAATAATAGGTTTATTCTGTTTATGCTTAATTGTCACATTTAATGCTTCAGATCAGCAAACACATTTTTTTTAAAAATCAGACAAAGATGATCTGAGTAATACAGATAATTTCAAATTATTTTATTTCTTTAAAATGTCCAGACCAACCTGCCCAATCACGTCAATAGAACCTGTTTGACAGCATGAAGGAGGCTAAAAGATCTCAAAAAGAAGCACAGCATGACCTGAAATAAAGAATTCAAAAACTAAGTGGCTCACTTGGTCACAGTATATGGTCAAGATTTACTTCAGTTTTCATGTATGAATTTCTGATCCTCCGCAGGATATGAGCACAAACATTTCAAAACATGTCGGAGCCAAGAACCCACAAGAGTCCAAGTTGGTAGACAGATATTTCCACAGAGGGTCTTAATAGGTGAAGGAGGTTAGCTGAACCAGGGAGGGTGACTGGAGACCCAAACCTGTGATCTGTGAGAGAGAGAAGGATCTGAACCACAAAGAAGTCATTCAATGAGTAACAAAGTGATGTAAAAATGATGAATCTTGTCTTCATGTGTAGCATACTGTATGATGCAAATACTTCCCAGGTGCATGATGAACAACTTCAGTCCAAGGTGAACTGTATCTTTGTCTTCTATATAAGATTTATCAATAAATAGTCAGAGGTTATTCAGTAAAATAACAAAAGGGACAAAAATGGCATCAATGCAAGCTCCAGGGCTCAAACCTCTCCTGACAAAAAGGATCAAAGGTTCCACTCACATTTGCAGAAAAAACAACTTGGAAAAAATTCAGTCAACTGATGAGACAAAGGGGACATTTTGGGAGTTGTGTGTCCCATTACCAACAGTCAAATATGGTGGTGGTAGAGTGATGGTCTGGGGCTGCTTCAGGACCACTTGCTGAAGTTGATGGAACCATGAATTCTATCTACCAGAAAGTCCTGAAGGAGCATGTCCGACCTTTGACCTCAAACAGACCGCTCATGCTAGAAAACCCTCCAATATGGCTGACTTCAGACAATTAAAGAGGGGAACAAACTTCCTCCAGAGTGACGTGAGAAACACTTTATTGAAGCTGTTACTTCCAGGAGTGTTTCAGCCGTCATTAGGTTGGTTTAGGGGTAAACACCTTTTCATACAGGGCCAGGTTCTCAGGTTAACTTTGTTGATCTGAGACATTTAAGCATGACAAGTCAGCAAAAACAGATCAAATCTGTAAGTGAGCAAAAACTTTCACTGTGCTTTGATAGTGACTGTAATCTGAAACCATTGTTTGAGTTGCAACAGTGATGCATGTTGGGAATTTTCCTCTTTCCTACACCAGGATGCAAGTGTCCCTCTGTTAGGAAGCGCATTCCCCTCTCCTAATGCCCCCTGAGGAAGAATTCAGGCTGAAACACGTTTCTGCGAATCCCTTTCTGTTATTTCTTTCAGCTCCTCTTTCCGATCTTTATCTGACAACTTTCTCCCTCAGAGCCAGAGATAGTGGATGTGCAAAATGTGTGTTCTCCGTGTGTGTTGGTCCCTTCACAGCTTCTCTTAACTCGACTCTTAACACTCCCACCTGTCATACTGACTGCCTCTGCCACTGCTGGTGTCGTCCACTTTGTCTTGTCAGGCGGTGTTTGGCTGGATGTGGCAGGGCTCGTCGCTTCTGGAGGTGTCCCAGTGGACCTACCCATCATATCGCTCACCGTTTCAAACACTTGTCTGTTTGTTTTGGCTTCTGGACATCAAACAGCTGTTGAGTTGACCTGACACTGACCCAACTACCTGATTTTTTATTTATTTAAAAAGTGCACATTGCAGCTTAAAAGATATATTTTCTCTTGCATAAAAAAAAATCCTAATTTTTGTGACCCATAAGCGTTTTAACCTAATGATTTTGGCCCATTTGGACACCAAAATATAACAAGACGGGCTTGCAGAAAAACAAGAAATGAAAAGAAGTTTTGCACAACACTGTATTGAAATCAACATGTTTTGTTAGACTAACATGAATTGCACATTTTTTATGACATGACTGAAACAAACTAATTCAGATTTTAGAATTCTTTGCCTTTTCTGCATTTAATGTCTTTTATGATTAAATAGAATCAGCATTAGAATAAAAAGAAATCCTCCTCATCCATAAAGCTATAACGTAGTCAGACAGTAACCTTAAATACTGGCTCTCTGCATCTTCTGCATCATGATTCAAAACTGTGGTTCATCATAATTAAACACTTCTTTTTGCAAAGAAAAGTGGCGATGAAACAATGTGATTTATGACAATAAAACAATCTATAACGATGAGCTAACTGCAGGAACTCAACCTCAAAGGGTTGATTCAGATTTAGCAGAAAGCACTAAAGAGGTGTGTTGCCAAGTGGAGGTGATGAGGAACAAACACCCAGTTGAAGAACAACCTTTCTACCTGAGCAGTGGCTGCAGAATCTGACAGGAGCCAAAACTGGTTCAGTGATCAGCAGCAATCCCACGAGCCTGATTAGAGCAAGAGGAGGCAATTATTTGTTTCTACAAAGTTACAAGACGAGTTAACAGGTTTTAAAAAGGTAAATATCTCAGATCTATACAATTTAGGTTTTTAAACTAGTTATTCAAATGCAGCTCCTCAGTGTTTTAACAGGTAGGGAAGCTAAGTTAGAGAACTTTTTTGACAGCTTACTCATTATTCATGTTATCCTTCAGTAGCCAGGTCCCTCCCCTCTCAGTCTTTTAGTCTCCATCTGTCTAGTGGAGGTAGAAAGTCCCTTTTTCCTGAAAGCTTAGCAGAGATTATCCCCGTGTCACAGGGGAAGGGAGGCAGGGTGCTGAGATGCCACATTACAGATGGAGGAAACGTTAAAGTGAATTTAATGGGAATAGGGGTTGAGCAGGAGGGGCAGGAAAGAGAAAAGCCTGGATCAGATGTAAAGATCCGTTCCCCTATTCTATCACCTGATCTCAACATTAAACATGTCTTCCTTTGTGTTTATTATAGGGTCCTTAATGACACAAATTTTAAAACCAAAAGGGAATTATTTAAATGTTTGCTCAGACTAAATAACTCGAAACACTAAAAGTCTTTAGCTTGCATCGAAAACACTATACTAAAAGCTTCTGCAGTCCCAGAGTTCACATGTGGCAGAAATTATACAGGTCAGTGTGCAAGTTGAATATTTAAACTAAAAGATTTTTAAAAATTAAACTTGGAAACAGAGCAAAAGAAGATTAAACAACTGGGCTTAGACTTTTAATAACAAACTGGGAATTAAATTTGCAAAGAAGTTTAAAAAAGGTTTCAAATAGACTGAAGATTCCTGCACGAGTCGCAGGAGCTTTGTTCTCGTGTCACATAACATTTGAGCATGTTCTAGCTAAATGTTCTTTTTAAAAATAATGGCAAAAGTTAGGACACATTAGCTCCTAAAAGTCAGGACGTCTGAGGAATCTGAGGCTACTTTGAGACGGGTTGGTGACCAAACTGAAAATGTAATCATGTTTTATACACTGAAATTACTGACGGCAACTGTTAGAGTTACCACTCGAAATATGAATATATATCTCCGTCTTTCTGTGGTTAAATGCATCTTTTTGTCCAACAAAACTGAAAACTACTCCTAAAAACATAGCGTTTAAATGAAAGTTCCTGTGAACTGTTGAGTAGAATTATTTACCATTAAATGAGTCAGAATATCTCTAACCCAAACCAAGTATTTATATAGTTCTAAAATATGTTGTGCTCAAATCTAAATCGGTGAATTCTTTATGCATCAATATAGTTGACAGAAAAAAAGCAAACGATAAAAGAAATGTCTCATTTATCCATCGATTCAGGGGGAAGTGGTCCAGGAGGGACTCCCAGACATCCTGGGATGTGCACAGTAAACCTCATAAGGAAGGCAAACAGCTCATTTAAGCTGCTTATACAACATATTTCAGAAATGTTCCAACTCTCCTGACCATCCAGGGTTGGAACATAAACAAACCAGTAAACTGAGAGTTTCTCTTGTCAGTTCAGCGCCTTGTTTACTGCAGCAGACCAGAGCAGCATCCTCATTACTGAAGATCAGTCGCTCTTTCATCCATTACTTAATTCTAGCATTAGCTATACATTTCAAATTATATCAGAAACATCAAAAAAATTGGCCTTTCTGTACCTGTTAAAATGATAAAAACTATTTATTTTTAACCGGTTTCTAAAATAATGTGGATTTATTTGTATAAATGATTTGTGCCCAAGAGGATCGTTACAAATCAATAGATTATTGTTAGTTTTACAAAGTGTAGTGAGATTGTTTTGCACAGCTGGAAATCCATAAGAGTCATAAGTTAGTGTGAAACTTCTGCTTATGGTTTTATAAGGAGTCTGAAAAAACAAATACTTTAAAAGTTTAATAAAAAAGCATCAATCAAGTGTTTTTAGGCTGTAACTTGAGGTGTCTTGGTGTTTTCTGATGCCAGTTGCACAGTAAGAAGAAATCTGTAAAAAAACGAGGAAAAACTTTTACAGTAAGATGTGCACTTCAGAGGCAGAATCCTCGTTTTTACTGCCAGTATGTGCTGTGTGGCAGTGGTCACACACACACACTACAGAAGAGGGTTTAAATCACACAAATACACCCACACAAACATAAAAATAATTACCAGAGCTGGAGCTTCACATATGCACACACATATTTGTGCTCTCACTCACATCAGGCGCTCAAAATGATTAAAATTGAAGAATCGGCACGGTGAGGTGGGGCCTACCTTGAAGCTGGAAGATCCAGGGTCTCGGAGCTGTTGGCAGAGTTTGTATCAGGAGCCGTTTTATCCCACAACCACAGGGTGTGTTGAAGATGAATAGAGTTAAACTGATAATGGATTCAGGAAATAGGTGGAGGCTGAATTTAATATGGCTGCTGTGGGGTAGAGGTGAAAGAAGAGTGATCATAGTGTTCCAGAGTGACTGATTCTGCATTCATTCAGCACCATTCCATGGTGTGTGTGTGTGTGTGCGTGCAAGTATAGGAATACGGTTCGACTCTACTCTGACTTTTACCAACATATAGCTGCTGTCTGGTCATTTGTTTTACAGATCTTCATGTCAGACCCATCTGGGTTCAAATGCACGTCATTTATTCTGGCATATATATATATATATATATATATATATATATATTTTTTTTTTTTTTTTAAGTTAAAACATCTTTGCATGTTTAAAACAACATGTTAGTCCCTGTGAGATAATTTTTTGTGAAAATTTTATAGATAATTCTTAATTTTTCTTGCAGATAGTTATTTGAACAACCTCAGTTTGGAGAAACAGACTAGTTCTGACTAGACTGATGACATAAAAACTAGTCCAAGCAGTGGAAAGTACAAAATTGGTGAATCTCAATGCATGGCTCTCAAATTGTTGCCAAAATCTTGACGTTTCAACCATGTTGAGGTGGCATTTCATGATTTTCCAGCACCTTGTGGTGACAATTTTCACATACATGAGCAGTATCCCAACAACCATAATTACTTTATCCTATAAAAGGGCACATGTCATTGTGTTGGAACCAAATGTACTTGCAGTTTCAAGCATTAAATTAAAAAAAATGCAAGCACTTTTCAAACCTTAGAAATATTTCAAGGATTTAAAGGGACAGTAAGAACCCTGTTAAACAACTAAAATCTTTATAATAAAGCAAAAGGATTTTAACATGGTGATAATTTTGCATTACATGTTTATTTATAGTTACTGGTACCTATTGGCTCTGAATGTTGCCGTTTTTAAATGTCCTAATTTGTGCTTACGTATTGGTCTTTAATTTTACATGAGACTTGACATATTTCTCTCATTTTTAATGGTTTCTTAAAAAACATACCAGTAGATGAAATATTTCTGATTATATTGTTGTTTATATAATTATTGCATTTTCAAGATAACAACCAAAAGTTAAAAAATCCATCCCCGCCCAAGCTCCTAGATGAGTAAAATAAACTTTATATGTCCTGTAAATCAAATAATCATTGAAAAAAAACTGTTTAAAAATGTTTTAATATATGTGTGTTTATTGCCCCTTGACAATATATTGGATATTGCTGCAATGCATCCTAGGTATACATCTGGACCTGTTCATAATCTTTCCACAGAAAACTTGTTGCTTAGTCACCACCATTCCCTTCTGTCTGCAGCAGGGACTGACACGATGCTAAAATATCTTTACAGCGTTATTAAGATAAGAGACAGGAGAATATTGAGACAACCTCCCTGAAACAAATGAAATGTGTTTTCACTAAAAACGTCACGTTCTTGCTTATTTTTCTGTCAATAACAATAAATGACAGCGAGGTGCATAGCGACAGCATTTTGATAAGCTAAAGAAAAAGAATCTTCTCGCGTCTCATCTGTCAGAGGATGCTGTTTTGTTTCCAAGTTGTCAACAATTTAATATGGCGGCTCAGTTTAAAGATAACATGTGAGCCTTTAAGATTGACTGAGTATTTAGAGCAGAAGGATGAAAATGAGAGTTTTGATTTAAATGAGCTTGATTGCGTTCATATTTCACTCTCCGTTATTTTTGAAATGGCGTAGGTGACTCGTAAGTCTCTTCTCCGACTGCAGGGAACTTTCTTTAAAAGTTAGAAGTACATAAATTTCACATTCATGAGGGACCATGTCGAGGTAGTGCTGAAGAAAAGCGTAGCATCAGCTCCCCAATGGCAGGTAGTGTGGGCTTCTGCTGACAATGCGTGACTAAAACACACAAACACACACACACACACTTCCTTGGCATCTTGTCACAGGATTACGTGGACTTAAGGGGACAGTTGTTGTCTCGTAACAAGCTTGAAATAACACATGTGTTCACATGTTTTCACATTTTCACTGAATCTGTCACATAGTGGTCAGTTACATCATTGACCAGCTATGATCACTAGAACAAAGAGTTGGAGCAAAGCAATAAAAATAATCCAAAAGCATCACTATTAAAACGGAAGTCCCAGTACGGCTGTGAAGGCATGTGCAGAACCTCATTTAAAAGCACAAAGGCAGGGGGCAACATCATCTAATCTGTATCAAAGCTGTAAAATAGAATCTGTTGAAAATGTGGCCCGGTCTAAATCGCAACCACCTATTAATAATCAGCCATGACATGAAGATATTAGGGCTGTGACAGGACCATTTCTGTCAAAACCTTTGTGTAACCCCAATTACAAGCTGAATTATTGTTCATTTACGACAATCAAAAGGCTTCCTGCACGACGACGCTTTTCCCCTTTTCCTGTGGAAAATTAAATATAAAATACTCCGGTCGTGCTTTGTCTATAGAACTGGTCAGGGTTTGATTAATACACCTCTAGTTTATAATCTAGTTTAATAAGTGAAACATGAAGAAAAAATTAGTGCTAAAGTAGACAGACTGCAAACTGTCCAAGTGATCAGACTGTATATAAGAGTTTGGTAAATCAGCTAATCTTTATTGTAACTTATATTTTTTATGATTAGTTGAATTTAAACTTGTCCTCTGTTTTGAAATAGACTGTTGTGATGATTTGATAAAAACTGGGAATAAGAAGCAGCAGCTCATCAGGTTTAACTGGATAAACCTGATGGTAAAAACGATGCTAACGGTTAGCTTTAATGATTTGTTTTAAAAAAAGCACAAAGAAATGAACATTTTTATGATGAACAATGCAATTAGCATGTTAGCTGCTTTTTCCTCTTTGCCATTACTGAAAGGCAGTAATGTTGTTGTGTGTCTAGGTCTGATTTTTAACTACTAGACAGAATATAGATAATCACATCTGATTAACCTTTATTTAACTAAATTCAGCAAATCAAAATGAGCAATTATTATAAGTCATTTTGCAGATATTTAGCTAAAATCTGGCGTTTATCAATGTGAGATTTTGCAATACTGCTTCACGAGAATAAAATCATTTTCAAGATTTGTCCTAAAAACTGTTTTCATAAGATTAGTGATGAGATTTATGGCTTTTTGAAGGGAGCCGTTCAACTCAAAGAGCCATTCAAAAACAGGCCCTTTAATACGTAGGTTATTTGCAATATTTTGGAAGAGAAATGTCATGTGGAACTGTGTTTGGCGACTTGTTGCAACACCTACGTGTGCATCGCTAATTAGCTTCCCTAATAGAACTGATGGGTTCAGGATGAAGGGTTCTTTACAAGAACTCAATTCTCCTTGTTCACAGTGAAGAGCCGTTCAAAAGATTCGACTCGTTCATGAAAGTCACATCACTACAGAAGGCGATTGTTGTTTGAAGTTTGAAGCTTCGGCATGGAAGGAAGGAGAAATATGCATTTCTTCAATGAATGTTGGTTCATATTAAATCTGTTCAATAGTAACATTTTATTTAATGGACTTGAAGTTACAGGTTGTTATGAAGGCGTGGAGGTTTGAGTGTTACCACCAGGTGTAGACCACAATGCCTCTTTATCCTTGAATCATTTAGGTGCAGACTATTTCCTGAATGCTGGCCTATCTTACGTCAAAGATCTCCAAAATGCTTCCAACATTCCACAAAAAACAGAAGTTGACCATTTATAGTGATGAACAGGAGCAACAATTAAATACATTATGCATCATTGTATAGTCATATTTATACTATTCCTGATGCAGACAGCTCTCACTGACATGTTGCATATAGAGCTCATATTTGTAAGTTTGTCTTCGAATTGCAGCGGGCGAAAGTTTCAGACCTCCTGCTGTGATCAAGTGGGAGCGCTGTCTCTGCAAACATTTCCAGCTGTCCCCAATGCTTTTCATCTCGCTCTAGAAACACACACGCACACACACGCACACACCCTCCCTAAACAAGATCAGACTAAATGAGTTTGTGTAAATATGAGTGTGTCTGTATTCGACGTGTGAGCAAGGCTGCGTTTATATGCTTGAAAGAAAATTCTGATGCAATAATGCAAGCGGCTTTAGAAAGCGGTGACCTTTTAACCTGGTCAGCTTTTAAAAGCTTAATGTGTTTGTACAATATTTAGTATAATGCATTTGCACCTCAAAAGGGTCAGGGAAATGATCCTAGCTTGTTTAATCCAGCAGGATAAAATGGGAATTATTCACTGTTGCATGAAAACAGCATCACATTCAAATCAGCTGCATTATTTGTCATAATATCGCTGACTTTACTTTATTAAAGTGACTCAGCCAAGAGCTAAGAGATGTCTAAGAACATAACCTTAAAGCTTCTGTGTTCTATTGTTATCCAGATATTCTAAAACCAGTGAAAGAGAAGAGGACTAAAGTGCATAAGGCTCTCAAATAGACTAATCTGAATTGCTGTACAAGGTAAAAAGCGGCCATGTTTAGCTTCTAAAGTACCTCACACTCCATCTGCTCCTGTCTGGCCCCAGAAAATTTTAAGGACTTAGCTTTTTTCCTCGTCAATGGCTTTCTTAAAAGCCAGGCCATGATTTAGTTCAACTGTCACTGCAGATTTAATGGGATATTATTCATGCAGGAAGACAGGGTCAAGGGCAATAAAAGTTGGAAGGCTCTAAAATGCTTTTATGTGGGGGGAAAAAACCTGGCAACGTGCTTGAAGCAGAGAAAAATGAAAGCATGTTCTCATTTGTGTTTTTGTAAGTTTTAGTGAAGTGTACTGATTTTAGAGGAGATGAGAGTTGGCAGGGTTACCAGTTTGTTACAACACCTGCTGCTTGCTCAGCAGGTGCTGCAGAGAGGACATCTCATCTCTTTTGAGATGTTTGACTTGTGATTTAGTAAATTCACACCAACAGGATGTCTACTATGAAGCATATTTTTGAAGAAAACAAAGCTAAGCACACTTTAAAATCAAAACACATCTGGTTGTCTTATCGTTATCTTTAATTGTCCATGCATCGATTTACCCTCGCTGACCTGAGAATGGTCTGAAGTAGAAATCCTTCTTTTCTCCTGCTACCTCCTCCAGCTCTCTGGGTTAGGAATTACAGGTCGAGTCATTGTTGGAAACATGGTTTAGTTGGTCAACAACTCACAGAATGGAGGGGTGCATCAGGGATTCCTGCAGCCTCTTATCTAGCATCTGCTTGTTTCATCTATGATGATCATCAGCTTGCTACCTCCAACCCATCCCAGAACTGAAGTCTGAATGAATTTAAAATTTCTACAATTGTCTTCTGTTCTAGTGCAAGTCCTGGTTGACTGAGAATCTGCAACAAAACAGTTTTTATTCTAGTTATTTAGGCAACTCATTTGCCACATTGTGCTTTGAATCAGTGCAACAAGATGGAGTCTGATGATGAATTTTATTAGCGTGTTAATACAAGTTAAAATGATTGATATTGAGCAAAAAACTGCAACAGGTTTTATAGTAAACAGGTTAACTACAGACATCCTATTACACAGAGAAAACTATTGTTTTTGTCTTTCTATCCATGGCAAGAATGTGAGAATAAATTCTGCCAAACTGTGTACGTGACTTTCTGCACAACTGTGTGACTGCAAAGTAGATTAAAATACTTTATAAAACATATCCTCAGATAGCTTTTTAGCTTTGGTGACTTTTGTTTTAGTTGAGTTCAAATAAGGACTCGAAGAAGGCAGCTCTGGTGTTGATTCATGGATTTACTCAGAGAAACTGATGGCGTTTTATAAACACTGGAGGTCATCATGACACAAATTACATATATAATTATACAACCAGGCTAATGCACAAATAAAGGGTTGTTTTGTTCCGATCGTAGTTCAGGTCAGGTTGACCTGATGTTATGAATGATGCGTTCAAATGAATGTTGAAAATTTGGTTCCTTTTGTATTCCTGAACAGAAGATAGCCCCAAAACATTTGTCCTTATGGGAAACGCTGCTGAGGTGCAAGCATTACCTTCCTTCTTGGGCTGGATGCTATGGTACATGTTTATTTACTCACTATATGAAGTGTGACTCTCAAACACAAATTCCTCTCCAGGGTGATTCTAGCATGTGACCTTGAGTGCTCAGCCACCACTGATCAGCTGACAGAGCTGCTTGTTCAGAGCAGAAGTGCTTCCATGTTTAGTTCAGTTTAAAGACCTTTCAGAACAGGCTAACATTCAAACAGCAGCTGGCTCTAAGATTTCAAAATGATCTGATTTCCCCTCCACTGCTCTGACATAAATCAGAGATCTGACTGGACCAGATGAATCAGACTCAAGAGGTTTCCTGATGGTTAAGAGAATCTGCTTCCTTTAAACTGTCCAAATTAACTAAAGTTATGAAATAAGGTTATTAATCTCCATTCTAATGTGCTGAGAAACATCTTAGTTTAACTTTTAAAACTTCTAAATTTACTACACAAAGTAGTGATATCAACTTTGTCTTTGATCTACAGAAAACTAGGGAAAACATGCAGGTTTCAGAGGGTCTGAGACCCTGGACTATTGGGCCTCTGGGGGTTGTTTAATGTTAGTTTTTTAAAATATCTTTGAGACGCAAAGAGGTCTAAGTCATTGACGTACTCTAAACTGAAGTAGTAACTATGAGTCCTGACAAAAATCAGTAACATTTTCTAAAAATACAGTTGTGTTTTTTTCTGTGGCTGGTAATCAGACATTTCAATTAAAAGTATGATCCATGTATGGACAACTGAAACTTTCTATCATCCACCATTCTTTGAACTGCTTCATCCAGTTAGGCCTGGTTCACACAGCAAGATATCTGATGATTTTTGACCCGATTCTCCTCTTCTAACATTCTTAAGTTTGCCCCAGTTATTGTATTGGCTCTAAAGATAATCTTATCAGATAGTCCCGTCATGTGTGGTGTTAAGAATGCTCTGTCCTGCTCAGACGGACGTCGGGACAGCGCAGATCACAAAATCGGGGAAATTAAACATGTTGGATTGATATTGTGATGCACTATACATTTATTTACTCCAAAGGCACGTTTGATTTCGAGAGGTTTTGCAAGATTTCCCATCTGACCTGAATGTTTGAGTGAAATCAGTTCATGTGTCTTCATGTGGTCTCATGTTGAAAATCTTCAGATATTTAAAAAACAAATCACTAATGTGAACCAGATAAAAGGGATGCAGGGACCTGGTGTCCATTGGGTGAGACAGGCCACATCACAGAAACTATATATACACACACAGACTCATATGATTTACTGAACATTCCCAAAAATTGTTGTGAATAAATTGGCACTTTTTTTTTATCTCACTTTATGTTCAGTCCGATATTAATTTGGCAAAAATGTTCTCAAACATATTAACTCATTAAAACTTCCTTTCCTTACAAATACTCTTTCAAATGCTGGTTGAAGAGGCTGTAATCATCAGAAACGGATCTTTTCGCCACAAACTGAGCTCTACGTTAACCCGGACCTCGGGGAATTAAACCATGTTAAAAAAATTATTAGTCTGTTTTTAGCTGCGTTGACATTTCGTGGAGTAACTCATCTCTCGTTTACCTGCAGAACCATCTAAATGTAATACTTTGGGGATGCTTTCAAAATAAAAGCACATTTCAAAGTAAAAGTAGCCAAAATGGAGTGTGATTCATGTTTATCACTATTTATTTAATCTCTTAAATCAATTGATATAAAAAAATAGTTTAAGAATTACAGAAAAACATCAAAATTGTCAATGTTTCTCTCATAGACCCAAATAAAAAAAACAAAAGATTTTAATCTGTAATCATTAAAATGACAACGATGCTGAGAAACAGATAGAACCTATAAAATAGATTCTCCACTAATCAACCATCTGTCCTGCTGTGAAGCTTTACAGGGAACTAATTAATGAACACAAAGTTAGGAACGAGGTGGTGAAACAGTTGCTCAGAGGTCAGACAGAACTTCCACTTCAGACTTTAACTTTCTGCTGTCATTAGCCGTTAGGAGCCAATCAGCAGTAAGACACTCAGCCGGCTCTACTTCCCAGCAAATTCAACCATTTCCTCCGAGACAAATCAGGTCTGGAACACTGAAGAAAACAGGAAATCAACGCTGCCTCGGAATATTTTTCAGCCCGAGATGACACCAATACGACGTGTGAGCGCGCTCTATTATAAAAGCTCAAGCTGCAAGAACAGGTTTCATTAGAATAAATTCTAAAATCATCACAGCAAGTAAATAATAATAAAAAAGAATGGAATAAATCAGTGAAAAATGAATTGCATTTGATCAATGTATTTTTTTTAAACCAAGTGAGCGCGTTTAATTACAACCAAAATTCTTCTGGTTGTAGAATTTAATCTAAAATTATTCTCAACTCACTGGGCTCTGTCGTAATGATATTAACCAAAGCAAAAATTAAAGAGCAGTAGGAACCGATCAGTACGGCATGACTCGACAGTAACACAACGAGGTAACGGAGAGAAAAATAAATAGATGTGATTTCAAAAGAACAAAGAGGCCGTTTTTAAATGAATACAGAGATGCTGGTCTGTTTAAGGAATAAAACCCGAGAGCTCTCTCTGAATAACTGCTGTTTGTGTATTATATATATATATATATATATATATATATATATATATATATATATATATATATATATATATATATATATATATATATATATATATATATATATATATATAAATAACTAACTGAAGACTGTTCAAAAAGATGTTTTATCAATAAATATAATTTTCTATTCAGGAGGTAAAAATGAGCAGCAACATGTCTGATCAAAGCTAATTAAACAAGCTCCAGCCCCTCTAACCTGTAAGGGAAACAGCAACCTGCTGCTTTATTTGGTCTGTGACTAAGTTAAAGTATCATAAAACCACTTTTTATTTTACTTTAACTAGCTGTTCATCGTCATTATGTCGAGATGTAACCCGTCCAGCAGCTGCTGCTACAAACGTTTCAGTCAAAATGATGGATTCTGTTTCTGCATATCTGCCATTTACCTTAATACTGATAGAGCTATGTGAGCTTTGATGAATGGAGTTACACTTGAAGGTTTTATGGTGCCAACTCAAACTAAAGAGCTGATTGTGAACTTTAGTAAAATGCTGATCATTCATCCTGTTCATCCTTGGTTTCCCAGTGGAGATTTTCAGTAAGATGCACAACATGTTCACTATATATTACACATTGTAGGGGATAGTGGAGCGTTTTTGCATGAGTTATGCTGAGTTTTCTGTTAGGTGCATGAATAAATGTCTGAATTGAGCTCATCTAAATCTGAGCTGATGGACAGAATCATTTAGTTGTTTGTTTTGTTTTCTTTTAGGAAAAATCTAAAGGAATTGTGTCACATTGACAGATAAAACTACAGGGATGTGATTACCTGGAACATTTTTATACTACTTTCAATAAATAGCCCATTAGTATTCTTCCCTTCCTGATGTAATGTTCAGTTAAATGCATATGCAGTTTTGGCTTGTTTTTAGCACCCCTTAGTGTCCGTTTTAAGTCACTGCTTTAAAAGCGTTAGCATTGTCTTTGCTGAGAAACCCCTAAATCTAACTGTAGAAATGTCTCCTCAGCCTTCACTGCTTTCTACTGGAGCGGTTCATCATTCAAAGAAATCTGCTGTGTTCAAGCAGGGAAAGATTTTAAAAATCCGGAATCATGAGCTAAAAACACTCCGGCACTAGCATAACAGCTAACCACATTGGGTTAGCTTAACCCTCGCGAGATACGTGACTTTGTGAGACTTCAGGGCACCGGACCGGTGACTCTGAAGTTACAAACGCAGCGTTCTGGACACAAGCAGCAGATGGGACTGAGTGACTTTTCATTAACCCTGTAAAGGGTCATATTAGCACATACTGGCTCAAGAAAAAGATGAAAAAGTTACATAATGTGCCTATAATGTTAGGGAACAAAGTGAGTGCAATAAAGGCGCTGATTTCCTTTAGTATGTTTTACACCGACTCTGTTAAAAGGATTTGTTTTCCATCACTGAATTCTTGTCCAACCACCGACTGTCCCCAAACCTGCAACAAGCACTTGATGTCATTGGATGAAAGTAGGGACAAAAACAGGCCCTGGCATCCTTGTCTAGTTAAAGACTTATGTCTTGCCAGGCCTGTGAGCTAACTTGGAGGGATTTGTTGTTGATGCTCAGACAGAAAAACATCCAACACTCAACTCCACTGATGCCATCCTTAAGCAGCTCCACTACTCTGTCAGTGATGGACATGTTTATGACCTGAAGGACGATTTCACCTGAAGTTTTCCCGTGTTCTACAGAAGGTGTTTGAGATACAACTCCTGCCATCCAACGTCCACCTTTATTGGATAACATTTGACAACTTGTTTGCAGAAAGCTCAACAGTTACTTGATAACAAAAAGACAGCAGGGACAACCTGAACACGTCACAAGGAATTCATTCCCTTCTCTGTCTGTCAAATGATTTGCACTGACTTTGGTGTAAATCATTTACAGTGGTTGTCATATCAGCTACTAGTGAATGCAGCTCCTCTTGTTTACAACATGTCAAAACCATGCAAGAGGAGGAACGCAGTCAAGTTGTGCAATATCATCTTAGACTCAGTGTCTGTCAGTGGAGAACCGTCAACCACAACAAGTGCATTACTCTGCTTTGGCATCAACTGGTTGGTAAGTCCTCCTCTACTTTACTATCAAATGCCTTTGTAGTGTAGTGGGATTACTTAATTATGCTGAGTCCATAAATGAAAAGGTTAATGTTTGTCACTGAGTGCAGTGCAGGCTGTTGTAAAGCTATTGTTTTGTTGTTTTGGTAATGACGATATGAGTAGATTACTGCCTCTTGTAACACGGATTGATGCTTTTGGAAAACGTGCAACTCTTTGCTGACATTTAGGCCCCATTCACACTGGGTCCAGACCCCACTACATTCTTTAGGACCTGTAAGAACATGGCTGGATCACAGCAATGTTGGAAAACCCTTCTGTATGAAGGCAATTTAAGGTAGTACTGAACACATGAATTTTTTTGCACCAACATCACCCTCTACATTAGCAGAAAGTTTCTGCAGTGATACTACAACAATCACATATGATCGTGCCATACCTTGTAGCTTTGTCTTGGCACAACTCTTGGACCACGTCAGAATGCAGCCACATGCTAAGTTCATGTCACTCCAGCACATCATGGATGAGGTCATAACTTAGGCATGAGACCATTGTTGTATGAAACTGCACTAAGGCAATTTGACCTCATGACATGATATGCTCCAAATCTCAAATCCCTCCATGACATGAATTGTCTTCCATAATGGGGAACCCTCTGCATCTTAATACACACCTTAAGACCTCGTCATACCCAGCAATGCCTATCCAACTTTAAAAATCAGACAAAGTGAAGTGGTGTTATCATCCCATATGAAAAAGGGCCTAAAGCAAGGGTCCAGATCAGCATGCATGGTCAAAGGAGAGAGTGCATTGCTTTTGCTGTGAGTTTATCCCCGGGGGATGGCTGACAACTGAGCCACTGTAAGCGTGCATGAGCACCAGCGGCTATATGAGCATGCGATGCAAAAGGAAGTGCAGATTAGAATGAGCTGCTCAGATCATGAGGAGGGGGCATGTCGCGGCAACCCCACATAACGTTTGAGGATCTCCCTGGATACACACCCTTGCCTTGGCCCGGGGTTCGAGACCTTAATTTGCTGTGTGGTCCAGACAGAACCTGCTCCAGATCTGGACAGAGGTCCACCTGTTAGTGGCCTCAGACCTAAATCCTCAGCTGTGACTGGTGGCAACAAATGGAAAAAAAGGAGTTTTCAAAATGTCTCGAAATACTCATGAGGGTTCTCAATTGGTTCCCATGAGTTACAGGGCCTTGTTCTTCTGTTCCTGAAGCTTTAAAACATGTTTAATAGAAGAACAAAATATTTTCAAAATCATTGCATCATTTTAGGCATCTGAAAAAAAATCTATTTAGTTCTCATCAGTCAAATGTGTGAGAATCTAGGAGTGGATTGGGAACCAGATTGCAAATAGAATGGAGGGCAAATTGGAAACTAATTGAGACAAATTACGACACTTTGTGACTGAATTGAGACAGAAAATTTTAAATCAGCATGGCACTTACACAACTCTGTTTGCATTGATATCAAATCCCCCCCTAATGTGAGTCAGCCACAAAAATAACTTCTCACAACTGTGCTGAACATACCAAGTTAATGATTACAGCAGTACATTTGCATATTTTCTTGCAATTTTGTGTCTCAAACTAGTGACCAACAGTGAGATACCGTCTTTAGCAACATGTGAAAGTAGTAGAATCTTTGTAGAAAACACCAGTTTGCACAACAACTTTGTACTCATTAGGTTGAAAAACATCATGAGAGTTGGAAAAAAAAAACCCAATAAAACCTACAGAGTTCACCACACCGCTCAGAAAACTCACATCCGTGCTGCACCGTTTCTTCTCGTGATAAATCTGCAGACAGCGGGTGCATGAATGTTTTGTTGGAAATCATTTTTCATCCTGTGTCTGTTTTGCTCTGCTAATTGCTACTTTCATGTAACGGCATTCACAGGCTGTCCACAAGTATACGAGTTCAGCTCGCGTTCACTACAATGTGCACGTGTGTGTGTTTATATAACAGCATGTTTGCAAGTGCAAGAGTTGATTTCCATTATCCAGTGGGCTTTTCTACACCTCTTCGGAAAAAAAAAATAGTACATCTTGTAGGACTGTGAAAATATAAAAAAGGGAATGTTATAACATATGCTTTCAATTTTTTTCTAGAGAAAGAGATTTAAACAAAACAGTTGTAGTGAATCTGAACACCTTCTGTTGTTTGCCAAAGGCAGAACATAAGGCCAAGGGTGAGCTAGAGGAGCAGAAAGGCAGCTGCAGAAAAATGCATCATGAATTTTCATGAATATTTGTCAGATAATTCTGTTTTTGTTGTATAATAATATGGAAAAAAAAATCCAAAACAATCTTAGTCTTTATCCTCCACAATAGTGTTAACATATTTGTTGAGTTGCATCTTTTTAAAGTGAGGCAGTGACAGATTTTTTAATTCCACTTGAAATAAAAGTCACTAGTTGTGCCACCCATATTTACATATTGGCTGCAGAATAATATAGAAGCAGGACGTTTAATATGCATCTGAAGAACAGCGGTCCTCCGTAATGGATTAGAACGAGTGAGTGAATTTAGGAGCAGCAGGAAACATGGAGACCATTCTGTGTACAACAGGTTCAGATTAAGTGACCTTCACACATCCACATCTCTTTAATAGGGCATCATGTCTCTGAGCCAAAACTGCTGGTTAAAGGTATTAAGGATGAAACTGATGTGCAGACTCCCTGACAATTACAATCAGTACCAGAAAATCAATGAGGAATTGACTGGAGCTGCTCGTCTGTGTTGCCTCTGACTCAGCAGCCTGGAGCTTTAAAAGGACGTGGAACAAAAGTGGTAACTTGAATGTATTGGTGTGCAGCATAACCGAAAGTTGTTAACATTTAAAATTATATATATATATAAAAAAAAGGTAATAAAAGTGCAAACAGGAATTGAAGCTGCTCAATCTTTTGCCTGAAGGACTGAGGGTGATCATTTAATCAGCTTTTCTTTGCTCTGGTTCTGCACCAACTGGTGTACATATCCTCTAGTGAGCTTGGTGAATAAAATCAACACACTTGGACCGGTCCT
The DNA here is from genome assembly GCA_006937965.1 of Callopanchax toddi. Taxonomy (NCBI): domain Eukaryota; kingdom Metazoa; phylum Chordata; class Actinopteri; order Cyprinodontiformes; family Nothobranchiidae; genus Callopanchax; species Callopanchax toddi. Next base: position 380,519 of record SSNR01000038.1, on the reverse strand, counting down.
GGTCTACTCTAGGGCTGAATGCTGACCCCCCCCCCCTCCTGCACATCCAGCACACTTGTGTGTAGCAAAGCACCAGGCTGTCATTTAGTGAAGTTCACTGATAGCTGTGGTGGGATGCAGTGACAGCAAGAAGTCTGGCTACAGGTGGAAGGTTGGTGCAAATACAACTTATGCATCAACATGATCATGGACTTCAGGAGATGCAGGCACCCAACTGGATGTGTGCACATCTGTAAACATGCACAAGTCATGCTACTTGTATTTACTCCCAACTTATTCATATAATTTATCTAGGTTTTTAAAAAAATATTTGGTCCAGTTTGTTTTTATTAGCAGCCTTGAAATATAATGCTCAATTCTATGCAAAAGCATAAATAGTATGACAATGAAAATATCTTCAAGTAAAAATAAATAAAAACATAGGAGATAAAATACATTTAGCGTGTTGTAGGACACAAACATAGATTTGACAGTAAAGAAATGTAAATCAAAAGTTTTTGGAAAAACAAAAGGCTGGTGAAGTAACAGCAAACCCCCCAAATAACTAAATAAATAAATCATGAGATCAAGAAGAACCATACAGGGAGCTAAATGCAACAGGATCTATTTTATATGGGTCAGGTGATTAGTGGAATGAGGAGCAGCTGGGTTAATTAACAGAATGAAATGCAGGTGTGACAGGTTGAGTCACTTGGAAAGCCGAGGGGATAAAAACAGAAGAAACAACACACTGAAAACAAACTAATCACAGAAAAAAAATGACAATTAATAACTTAAAAATATCAATCAATAAGAAAATAACCAAATACATGAGCATAAATGGGAAGGTGGAAACCAGAAAACCTTAAAAACAGTAAATAAAGAAACATTACTAACGCGAAAATGACAAAAATGAACACCAAAACCAAAAGACTGGGGAAAAAAAGACCTCTTTGTTGGAAAAAATAATATAACCTATAAGCATAGAAAAGGAGTTGTGCAGCTTGATGGGCAAAATTACATTTTAGACCTGTTGTAGTTTTTTCTTAAACAAATTACAGTTCAGCTGATGGTTGTTACATCTGCAAACATGACATCTGCAGCGTTTTTTTCCACACAATCTTTTCTGTTTTCTTGCTTTTGTTCGTGTGTGATTTTACAATAATTACCTTTCATGGCAGGTATTCACTTAATTAGTAAAGCAAAAGGAAAGTAATGGTTTTTCTACAGTGTGTTTATGTGTGCATGTAGCGAAAAGCAACTGATTTACATCCAATAAAATAAAAACATTGAATCCTGCACATTAACCAGTCACCTCTCTAAAAGAAAAACAAGTTATTTACCCTAAACATTTTCTCTAAGGCTCTTTAGAGTAAAAGAACGAGAAAAGCTGTATAGCCTTTAAACTTTTCTTCTCCTGTAGAAGCCCAGCATTGTTTCTGCTTCCTGGGGAGTTAAGTAACGCTCACCTCCTTCCCCGTTCCTCCCTTTCTACAGAGGGACTATAGAGAGCATCCCGAGCAGCTGCATCACGGTCTGGTGGGAAAAATGTACCATATCGAGTTGCAAGACCTTGCTGAGAATATCTTCTGACTTATTTTCACAGACATTTACACGATGCATCTCCAACACTATCAGCGTTGTGCATGACCCCACAAACCCTTCACCCTCTTGTCATTCAGGAAAAGGTACCGAGTTTTTCCAGCTCTCATTTACTGACTGTAGAAGTTCCTGTTGTCAAAACCAGAGAAATCCCATGCATGCACATGGAGAATGTGATGCAAAAGAATGAGATGCACTGGAGGAAAAGTGCTTCTACTGTATAAGATACATAAAATTATTAGGAATTTATTTATAAAACAGTTAATTCTCTAAAATATTTATGAACTTTTCACAAGTTGCACAATTAGGAAATTGTCCATTAAAGAACTTATGTATTTCAATTTTATATTATGAATAGTAATGAGTTGAAGGTGCTATATTTAGGGTACAGAGGGCAGAATTGGACTTTTGTTATAAAGAAGACTAATAGAGCGACATCTCATGAATAGAAAACACAAAGATTTGACCAAATATGAGAATCAGGGGCTGAAAGATAAAGCAACAGAAGGACAGATTAAATAAATAAAATGTATGAAATAAGAGCAAATATATGACCAAAAATATTATTAAAATGACCTAAATATCCATTAAAAAATACAATTTAAGGTGAAACTCTCAAAAACACTTTAATGCATTCTGTTTGTAACTTTGATTTCTTTTTTTTTCCTTTATTCAAATTTTTTTTATACATAACTTTATTTAGATGTCTTATAATGAAAATAAAACTTCAATTTACACAAACGTCCTCCTGCTTAACATTACAAATGAGCACAAATGTAACTATAAATCAGAATTGTAAGATGATCAACATCTGATCCTTTCATGTTTGGGAGCCAAAAACACAGAGAGAGTTCATTTGGTCTCTGCTTTTATGAAATTCATGAAATCTGATCAAGTATTTCAGCAACACCATCACGTAACAATGTTGCCGTGTTTGTCAGCAAATCAATGCATTTCCCCAAGAAAGAAGAATTGGTATGAGATCATATTGACTGATTTTGTACACATGCATCTATTTATATATACGGCACACATCCCTGAAGGACAAGGCCTCTGGAGCAGGGCAACAAACAGAATACACAAACTCCACCGCACGTCTACAAACTGTAAAAGGATACGACTCAGGAAAGCAAAGTATCTTCTTTGAGGTTTGTGAATTAATGCTGGTGAGTCAGAGGAGGTAATAAATATTTAATGCAGCATTTAGGCTCTTTAAACAGTTTTTTTTTCTTGCACACTTTGCACCTGTCAGTATCTTTTCCGGGGCTGTGAAGACACAAGTACTCACAAGTAAGTGCATCAAGGTTTGGAGTACCTATCTGAGGTCTTGATCATGAGAACATGCTGCTTTTTAATATTGATCTTGAGAGGTCTTTCCCTCCTAAAACACTTAAAAGGGTCAAACCTGCATGTGAAGCAGCTAGTCATTATAGAATGGTCCCCCTTGCTTTAAAGCCCTTGTATGAATATCATTATGGTGTCTTTCTTTCACCTCTGCCATTGCAACAGCCCTTATTGTGTGCATGAGCACACGAGTGTGCAAGCATTAGCACAGCAGCTTCAATGAAGGATATAACTATGCAAGGGTTTAACCCAGGCGCATTATCATTCCCTGGCTGTTGCGCAGAGGGGAGATACTGCAGTCACCTTCTACACTTCCAAGACAAGAGAAGGTTTATTAGCTAGAGGATAAACTTAAAGAAGAATATCTATTTATCTAACCATCCATCCATCCATTGCAATCAAAATGCATCTGAAACGTAGCGTACAAGTCAGCAGAATCGAGCGTGAGCTAGAATGGACTCATCAATCAGCAAGGCATGCTCGCTGGATGTAAACGTTCCACAGGATTACGTGTTGTTTTCACACGCCGTCTCACCCTGGCGTTTCCCCAACTTCCCATTAGGTCGCTGCTTCAGTAATCTCTCCAAGAGAACATGCTGCAAACATCTGTGCGCTCACACGCAACCCCACCGGAACACGTCAATTACAGGGCTGCGGCACGTTTACAGACACACGACTTTAAAAAGGCAAATTGTTCCAAAAGCGGCGAGGAAAGTCAAAAATCACAGTGGTGCTTTATGGCTTCGCCACGCAATCCAGTGACAAGACACAGTGATGTATTTAGCTAATAAACCTCACTGCCTGAATGCTGCCATTGTTTGTTTCTGTAGGAGTTCCTCTGAAGAGAACATTTAGTTCCGTCAGAAACGCATCATTCATTTCTGTAAATAAAATCCATGACAGTAATTACCCCGATATCATGGCAGCTAAATTTCCACAGTGAGTGAGTGAATAGACTAATAAATTATTGTATTTAAGCCATCAAGGCCTTTTTATTGCTCCATCTGCAATCCCAGTTTTTTTTTTTTTATTGTCTTTTAGTTCATATTGTTTGATCCCAGAAAAGCCAAGAGAACTGGACCGATTTGTTTTTGTCTAAGCGTGCTCTCACACCAGCCCCCTTTGGTCCAGACCAGAGTCCGTTCTGTCAGAGAAACCGCCTCATTTGGGAACTCTGGTCCCCGTGAAAACATGGGCCTAGTATTTTTTTTTGTACATAAATACAGCTAATAAGTATAAAAGAAGCAGAGATAATTAAAAAAAAAAGTTTTTGATTAGCATCCTACGTTTAGCTGGTCCTCGTCATCTTGAAGTCCTCCACCCATTGATGGGGGAACCCGTTGCTATTGTCTTGTTTGTTTTGGGATTCAGCTGCATGTCACTGGGGCACTGATGGTTAATGTGCTTTAATCAGTGAGTTAAATGTTGAGTGGCAGCTGGTAGAACAACAGGCGATAGAAAACCACGCTGCAGACTAAACAATAAGCCCGACACTGATCTGCATTATGATGAGCAAAACCCGACTCTGGTCATCTTGCATTGAGGGAGTCAGAGCTGTCTCTGCTGCTTGAATAAATGTGTTTTCAAGGGCCAAAATCACACTCCTCAACACACTTCTTGTGTTGTGATCTTGCAACAAAAATAAGAGATTTTGTCCAGATAGGAGATTAAATTTGTATTATTTTGTCTTTTTAAGTTCTTTCTTTACATAGATTTGATTTGGTTTAATAATTCTTGGAAGGGATTTTATGTCAGTCTGAAAAGCAACCAGTGACAGAAGTCCTTAGATAAATGCATGAATCTAGATGTAGACATGAAGTCCTACCCCATCTATTTGCTCTATTCTCTACTCTAGTTTTCTGTAACCAAGCCCTAACAGAAGCTCCACTACGACTGGAGGAGGAGGAGACACTGGAGCTGTCCCTGTCAAACCTTGTCCCACAACCACACCCAGCAGATTGTCTATCCTCTACATCAACATGAAGAATGTGCGATCTCTTTTCATATGATGGATAACCTGACTCGCTCAACACCAAAGGGGGTATCAGTAGAGCATCGTCATACAGATTATGAGGACTTTGCTTATGACACTGACTCTGGACAACAACAGGATGGGTTTCATTTATTACCGGAAGGCAGGGGTTAGAGGAGAGGATCCATGCTGGTTTTGTTTGTGAAAAATAAACAGAGCAACTCTAAAATGTTACAGTGATGGCATGGAGCTGATATGGTTTATTCTGGTATCTACAGAGGTATTTCTGTGTATGTAACTCCTCTATTAATGCCAGCATGTCCTGTGATGTCCTTCACTCTGTCAGAAGCATGTCACAGACTCAGTTTCCTGGACCTCCTTATCTCTAGGGACTTCACTCTCCATCCTCCACAATGCCCACCCTCAGCCAGTATGTCACCTGTCACAGCCGAGACAATAAAACACCGGAGGAGGATCAGGAAGGACAACAACAATTACAGGAGGAAGATAAAGGACCGGGTTCTGCAGCTGCTGCAGAACAATGTCAGCTCTGAAAACCAAGTTGGAACCCAACTCCCAGAGCACCAGGGCTCCAGTAATCTGAAGTAGTTCTAAAACAGATCCTTTAAACTTTCTTTCTTTAACCCCTCTCACCCACCTCTGGTGCCCTTACAGCGGTCAGCTCTCAGTACGGCTGCTACACCTGAAATGTGTTTTCACAGGTCCTTTCTTCCTGCAGCTGTCAAACTCTACAACCAACACTGCTCCCAGTAGACCAGAAACACTAAAGTCTTTTAAGTGCTGTACATCTCACTGTGCAATATCCCTTAGACCAACGTGCTACTGACATTCACTCACAGCTAACTGTCTTTGATTGCCGCTGTAATAAAACTGTCTCAGTCATTCCTCATGCACTGTTCAATAATTTTATTTCTGCAGATTTTTTTTCCTAGTTTTGATATTTTAGTTTGTGTTCTTAAAGTTTTCTTTTGCATTCGTATCTTTTTACGCCCATATATTTATTGCCTGCTGCTGACAGGTGAATGGAGGGTGACAACATATTTGGCTGCGTGTGCAGGATCTAACAAGTTAAAGGCCACTGTGGGGGTTTGATTTATTAGTGTATATTCAGTGTGTGGTTAGGTTAGTTTGGTCTCTTGTTTTTTTCTTTGTCCCACACTTTATTAGCTTGCCTCAGTTCACTCAGCCTGTCATTAATCTGGTTGATTAGTCCAGCTGCCTCCACTCAGTAATCAACCTCCTCACAGTTAAATAGTCCCTGGTTTCACAGTCTCAGATCCTCCTGTTGTCTCCAGCTGTCATTCAGGCGCCTGTGATTTTTTTTCCTTAGAAATTTTTCTGCTCATCAGCTGAATTTTCTTAATAAATATTCTGGTTCCATGTCCATACCTGTGTTGTTGGGCCATTTCCTTTGAATTTCCAGACAACAGACCTTTTGTAGAAATGACACAAAATCTGTGTAAAAAAACATAGTTTAAGATTAAATAAAATATATTTTAATAAAAACTGAAATCCTTCAGCTCAAATGAGAAACAAGGCGCTCTTGATTAAAGAAAGTAGTAGTCTAATAATTTAGTGATGCCATCAACATCTTTAGTCCATCAATGCAGTGATTTTGCTTTTTGGTTTAATGTTTATTTTTAAAATGGCAACTTTGGTGCAATAATTGATTCAATGTAATGAATTATTTTCCCACTGCAGTTATTAGTTAGATTCTTTTCTCCAAATCCACCAGAAATTTCCACGGCGGAGCATTTCTGTCAGCTGTCTCCTGGGAAGCATGACTCTGGAGGCCCGAGTGTTCTTGGTTTCATGCTTCATTCCCTCTCCCTCTCTCTCTCTCTCTGTCATCCCCTCACTGCTATTGTAATACTGTCTGAGTCTGTAAAGATTTATAACAGCAGTCATACAAACACAGCGATTCAGAAGCATGTCACAGTTATGGTATTATTGTCTTCCACAACAGCTGTAATGTGTTTTCAGAATATAATTAAAAATATTAATTAGATCACAATTACAAGTTGCAACACTACTCATTATTTCACTTCTAATCATCTTGTTGATGTTCTTATTGAGATTTATGAGAAGTGGTTGTTAGATGAGGAAAGAAGATTAGGATTTTTTTTTTAATAATTAAAGAGAAGATTTAAGAGATATTAATGCAATAACTATCATAACCAGGGGCATACTGGTTCCTTTGCATACCAGTGTTTCATCTACTGTCTAGACCAGTGTTGTCCAAACATTTTGGCTTCTGACCCTCAAAATAACAGTGGCAGAGACTCATGACCCCAACCATGACTGGCATTATACAAACCCTGCTAATGAACGAATTAAATAAGGACAAAATGACAACACAAACAACTATCCTGCCATGTTTATTTAACTGTTCTGGAGAACATGCCAGGACTCCTATTTGTTGTATCAGGCCCCACAGTGGGGTCCTGACCCCAACTTTGAGAACCACTGGTCTATAGCAGAGATACTCATGACCTCAAGCTGTAATTCATTCACTAAATCCATCACAAGTTGGCTCTGCATTGTTCATTAAACACTGCTGAGCTGTAGCATGAAGCGAGCTGCTCACTTTAAGTTTCTCTGTCGCTCAGCTGCACATTTCGACGGCTTGCTCGTCTCACAGCGGGAGTTTAGTGACCGGTCAATTCCCAAAACATGACCTTAGGTAAGGGGCTGTAATCAACTGGTATATCAAGAGCATCGTCTTTCAGCTTAGCCTCCTCTTCCCCACAACCGACCAGACCACCCTGAACAAGACCTCCACTTAAAGCTGCTCTACAGAATTTTGTCAGATGGAGCCATCTAGAGGTGGAAAAAATGTATTGTTGCTTAAGCTGTAACTCCTACTTTCGTGTGTACGCTCTGAATTAGCAATGCCTTTGTTCATGAGCGAGAACCTTCAGCCGGCCAACAGAGCGAAAACAAAGTGTTTTACAACGATCATTCGCATTTTATGCAAATATATGTATTTTAAAGAGTTGCTTGTCCATATGAAATGTTGCCAGCACTGCACCACTTTGTGACTCACATCTGTATGTAGGCGGATGTCTAACGCTATTGGCTAATGCTGACTGGCGTTCAGTTTTAATTGCATGGGGCTCTACAGGACAGGGAGTATGCTTAGTAAAAAAAAATGTATGTATTGTCTTATATCATAGAATGGGGTCAAACTATCACTGATATGGATTTCTGAAAATGTATACATAATTCCTGAAAGGGGGAAAACTCCATATAGCATATATTAAGGCAGAACTTCTCCTCCAACCCCACATTTTCTGGGTCGGAACCATGGCCTCAGATTCAAAGATGCTGATTTTCATCCAAACTTCTTCACATTTGGCTGTGAACAACTCCAGCGAGGGTTAAAGGTCATAGGTCTGTGAAGCTGAGAGGAACATATCGTCCACAAAATGCAGAGGCGAGATCTTCCCAACACCAAACTGGCTTGATTTGAAATGATGTATTTATTTGTGAAAATAAGAGTCATTGTTGTCAACTCATGAGAGGCAACTGAGAACCTGCACGAACATTTCAAGAAAATCTCATTTTAGAAAAGAAGTTTGCAAACTGCAACGGTTGTTGCCCAAAACGACATGAGCCTTAATGTTTGAGCTGATTTAGTGAAAATAAATGTTCATGGCAACAATATGCTCAAAGGTTATGGATTTTCAAATGAATAAACACCAAAGACGTCTAATCAATTAAAAAATTTTATCATATAATTATTGTAAGACAATAATTCCTATGGAACTTTGCTCAAAAACGGCTTGAATCTGCTTGGTGCCCAGATAATAAAAAGGTCTACTCGTATTGTCCAAATAAAGTGTGCTGCCTTTTTTTATGTTCAACCTAAAAGCTGCTTCTCTTATTTAAATCCAGTTCAGTAATAGTGAGCCATGCAGACTTCCTACTTCCCACATTTTTTCTCCTTCAGATTCTCAATCCCAGCCCTACAAATGCTGAAGTTAATATCCTTGAGAAAAAGTAGACGCTGTTTGCATCTTTGCTGGGTAATACTTTTCCTTGAGAGAGGAATATTGACTCCAACAGAAAAGCTATGTATTGAGCTGACTTCATCCAAGGACTCTTCTTCTATTATTCAGTGAACAGCTCACCAGTGAATTGCAGGTATAAGACGGGTTAGCTCAATGTGCTGTTTTTAATAGGCTGCAACAAGGACCATTTTTTCCTTTTAAGAAGTTGCTCATTTCCTGGTTTAAAACTCTATGATATCAAAACACTATATCACTATAAATTAAAGCTAAACTGTGTTATCCATATGACGAGCTCTAGAGGGCTTCAGGTTGTTTACTGGTAGGGATTTGTATAGCTTGGATTAAATTCCAGTTTTTTGAGCAAGTAATTAATAATTCACCAGACAAAAGAACAAACAAACATTGATCTTGTGTATCCATTTGAAAAAGCAAAACATTCACTGGAGAGCACTGAAATAAAGACACGCCCTCAAGATTTTACAGTAGTGGAGTAAAAACGGCGTCTTTCAGTGGAAAGTGTCACGCTAATATAAAATAAAATTTCTCCTTGGGGAGAGGGCCCGTCCCCGGGCCCTTTTTGTCTATTTACATCAATAACGCCGTGTGTTCTCCTCTAGGTGTTTTGAATCTCAATGCAACCGTGTTAAAATGGTCGCGCAGGGTCTCCCCTTTTGATTGATACCTCTTTTGACCAACTGGGTTGAGCTTTGGTCTCCCCAGAGCCAATAATATCAGCCGATACTCATCCTGAGTGAAAGGACTAACCCCCATTCTCCTGCCCACAGCTCTGACCAATCAGCTTTGACGTTGATTGTGACTCCACAGTCGTGTAGCCAATCAAATTTCCATCACAAAAAGGTGTCACTTGAGGGGGTGGGTTCTGTAATCGCTTCTAAATTTGCATGCGTATTTCTGCGTAATTGTTGCGCCCTGGCTGTAGAGGCACAGCTGGTTCCTGCGCTCTTGTATTTTGAGGACTTTTCTTCAGAAAAAACATGTCCAAACGGACTGAAAAACGAAAATATACACACGATCAGTTGGTGGAGCTGGTCACTAGAAGACGGAGCGATTTTTCTGACCAGGAAATGACCGATCAGAGATGACCGCTGACCAAATGACCGAGGGGAGGCGTTCTCTGTGGATTCTGACTCTAGAAAAAAACGCTCCTAAGTCTTGAGAGGTAAGTTGTAATGTTTTATACAGCTACGGCTTGTTTTGATGTTAGGATATAAAAAAATACCGTAACTTGCTCTATTGTTGTGTGTGTGTGTGCACGTACGCGCGTGCGTGTGTCGGTGTAGCTTGCTTTTTTTCGAGTTTGAGATGCAGTAGTTGTCAGAGAGTTTGTTTTTATTTGTTTGAAAGTTGTTTGAACATATTTATACTAAGAGGAAACGAGTAAATAGGTCTATTTTTTTCTTTTGTTTACCTGTGTTTGTGTGTGTGTGTGCGTGCGCGCGCGTGCGTGTGGCAGTGCTGTCATTATGTTTGTTTTTTATTAGTTTGAACATCAAAACTAGTAAAATAAAAGTAAATAGATACACACATTTAGCACATTTTGTGCATTTAGATGTAGTTTAGCCATAAAAACTAGTGAAAGAAAAGTAAATGAGTATCTATTGTTTGCTTTGAGCAGGGGGCAGCAGGACCAAGGGGGCGGGGTGTTTACTCACTCTAATCGTTTGCATTTGCATTGCAATGCATTTGCATTGGGTGGGGGTTGGTTTTCTGTGTAGCTGATAAATAAAAGACTGACTTTTTCTTTGTTTACATGTAAGGCCATCAACTGGATCTGATTCAGAGTGGGAACCTGCAGGAACCAGCTCATCACCCAGCAGAGGGCTCTGAGGACTGGATGCTGAAAATGTGAAACCATTTGGACTGTAAATATGCAAATACTTTGCCTTGTGTTGCATTGTTGTTTTGAGGGGTTTATATTATATAAAAACTTGGAATGGAACCTGTTTTTTCTTTTTTTTTACAATGTACCATGAGGTAATGAGTATTTTCATGTGGTTATGCATTCCCTACTGTAATATAATCATGCTGACAGAACATTTGGGTGTAGATTATGACTCCTCTATGCATCACCTTTCATTAGAGCCCTCATTGATGTCTGTAGGTTCAAGCATTCAAAAGTTACAGCCTTTTAATGATGGAATGGTAAAGCCTTATCCAAAGTGTCCATTTGGACACTCAAAATGGATTTGTCCAATAACGCCTGGACATACCCATAATAAAACAGGTCTAGAATAGTAATTTTTGAAGATATTGTTATCAATTTTGAAATCCAAATAGCCAAGGCTTTATTCTATAGCCTCAAATAATTTTCCAGTCCATATCTTCTTGTCCCAATGTGTAATTGCAAATCAAAAAATGGAAAAAATCAGGCGAGGATAAAAAAAGACTGATTTATGTGTGTTTAAACTTCCATAACTACATAGTAGCTGAAGTTACAATATGTTTAATTGCTGAAGTAAAATATTCAGAGTGTTTCCTTTCCAGGGAGACCAAGTTTTTTTATGTACTCCAAAGGGTTCAAGAACAGCATCCAGTTTAATTTGGGTATGCATATTTCAGGCGTTTTTTGTGTTTTGGGGGTNTAACACTCGAGGCTCATGAAATAAGCAGGTAGCTTACGTGGGTCACCTGGTTCTGGAATGAATTTTGTCACTCCTTTTGTGATATTGTAAATATCGAACTGGGTGACGTCTCTGCCCTTGCTGGGCTGGAGCCTGTCGGGAGGGGCTTGACTGACGGATTTGGTAACCCTTTTTAGCAGCTGAGCAGCCTCTACATCAGCGGAGGATGTGACTCTGTCTCTTACAGTAGTCCCACCTCCCTGCTGACTGGTGCTCGGCTGGGGAGAATCATGCTCGAGCCGCTTGGCAGCTTCGAGTTTGTTCTCCAAAGCGGCAAGTTTAGCTTCACTTAACCTTTGGGCTTGTTCCGCGTCGTTCCTCTCCTCAATCAGTGTTTTTGCATGATTTCTGGCGTTGTCTTTAGCCTTTTGTGCCTGTTCTAGTTCGGTTTTTAACTCGTCCATTTTGTTGTTTTGATCATGAATGATGTCTTTGGTTTCTTCAACCTGTAGTCGAAGTTGTTTTACAGTTTCTTCTAGAGCTCGTTTTTTATTCAGAAGTTTTGTATTTGCCTCAAACTCATCTGAATAGAGCCTGTTCAGAGCATAGGAAAGCCTGACTAAAGCTCCATTCTTGTTGATGGTTGGGCCTCTGTCATTTATTTTCCTACTGTCTTTAGCTTCCTCAATAACCCTGTTATGTACCTCGTACGTATTAAGGTTATCGATTGAGTTCTGGAATGACTCCAGTTGATTAGACAGTGCCAGTTGTTTTATGGCTTCTGTGATGTAGTCAAACGTGCCCATTGGTTCAACGTTTGCACCTTGTTGTTCTGATGGATCAGACATGGTGTATGTTGTTGAAGAAAATTTATTTTGAATGAAAATATCTGTAAATACTGGTAAAAACCTGTATTTTTAGAGTCAGAGTCTGAACGGTAATACCCTTTTACACCAGCGAGGCGCTACCGCGCCTTCAAGCCTAATGACCGCCGAAGAAGGTTATTTCCGTTTCCGGTTTTGAACCGATCTTTTAAACGCAAATAATTCTTAAACGGGTCACTTTTTACGGTGAAAATAGGTATATTTAGTCAGAGTGATCCCTTAGGAATGGTTTAAGGTAGTTTGTGTGTTTGCGAACGCGCTTTTTGAGGGTTTAGCGATCTCGCCGGGGGCGGCTAACGCTAGCTCCACTCAGAGCTGCTAACGGCGCTTTTAGCGGCGAAAATCAGCGTTTTACCCGGTAAATAGTTACCGAGCCCGACGGAGTGACACCCGGTTTTGTAACCGGCTCGTTCACGTCGAGTTTTAGACGCGAGGTTGTTTGTTTTTAACCTCGAAGTCTGACCAATATGGCGGCTAACAAGCGGCTAAGCTATGTCGGCTACCGGTCTTTTAAGCGTTCACAAAAGTTACAAAAACGTTAAAAACACATTCACAATGAAGCGTTAAGTCCTTTAAACATTCAAAAAGACAATAATGAACATCAAGTGACATGCATAAGCATTTAACAAGTTTTTAACTTGGTTGAGTGCTGAAGAGATTTGCTATCTGAGCTTATCTGTTATGAGTACGTGGCTTATTTTAACAGCTTGTAAGTCATAACTTAGGACATAAACTTTGCAATTAAAACTGGCTGGCTATAGCCACATGTAGTGGTAATAAGTGGTCGTTTTGCCACATATAGTGTATATAAACGCTAAGTTCATTACTCACCTTCTACTAGTTCACGTACGGCCACCGAGGAATTAAACGGGAGTCTGTGGGCTCCGGACACCTGGGTTTGAACAGCTGTTTGTGATAAAAGCAGGTAATTCTAGGTCCTGTTTAATCGCAGTGAGTAATTATGTACCTGTTATTTGACGAATGGAAGCTGAGTCAGGAATAAATATATTCAATATTTATTATAAAAGCTGACGAACATTTGTAAACAGATTAGCACTCGAGGTAGCAAGTTGATAGGCATTCACTAAATGGTAGATGTTATTAAATTGATCTTCTGAGTTTTAGAACTTGAGTCTCGTGTGATATTAAGACTAAGGAGTTAGCTTAAGGGTTTAGTTATCAGGGATAAGTTGGAGAGGTTACTTGGATGAGCGACCTAGTTGTGTAGGGTTAGCTTTATCAAAGTAGCCTGCTTTACCAGCTCATGGATCGTTACTGCACCTCGTTCCTGGATCACGTCCGGCTGGTGGAGTTCGACGAGGAAGCGGAGATTCCCCCTCGGTCNGATGACCGCTGATCAGATGACCGAGGGGAGGCGTTCTCTGTGGATTCTGACTCTAGAAAAAAACGCTCCTAAGTCTTGAGAGGTAAGTTGTAATGTTTTATACAGCTACGGCTTGTTTTGATGATGTTAGGATATAAAAAAATACCGTAACTTGCTCTATTGTTGTGTGTGTGTGTGTGCACGTACGCGCGTGCGTGTGTCGGTGTAGCTTGCTTTTATTCGAGTTTGAGACGCAGTAGTTGTCAGAGAGTTTGTTTTTATTAGTTTGAAAGTTGTTTGAACATATTTATACTAAGAGGAAACGAGTAAATAGGTCTATTTTTTTCTTTGTTTACCTGTGTTTGTGTGTGTGCACGCGCGTGCGTGTGGTGGTGCTGTCAATCTGTTTTTTATTAGTTTGAACATAAAAACTAGTAAAATAAAAGTAAATAGATACACACATTTAGCACATTTTGTGCATTTAGATGTAGTTTAGCCATAAAAACTAGTGAAAGAAAAGTAAATGAGTATCTATTGTTTGCTTTGAGCAGGGGGCAGCAGGACCAAGGGGGTGGGGTGTTTACTCACTCTAATCGTTTGCATTTGCATTGCAATGCATTTGCATTGGGTGGGGGTTGGTTTTCTGTGTAGCTGATAAATAAAAGACTGACTTTTTCTTTGTTTACATGTAAGGCCATCAACTGGATCTGATTCAGAGTGGGAACCTGCAGGAACCAGCTCATCACCCAGCAGAGGGCTCTGAGGACTGGATGCTGAAAATGTGAAACCATTTGGACTGTAAATATGCAAATACTTTGCCTTGTGTTGCATTGTTGTTTTGATGGGTTTATATTATATAAAAACTTTGAATGGAACCTGGTCTTGCTTTTTTTTTACAATGTACCATGAGGTAATGAGTATTTTCATGTGGTTATGCATTCCCTACTGTAATATAATCATGCTGACAGAACATTTGGGTGTAGATTATGACTCCTCTATGCATCACCTTTCATTAGAGCCCTCATTGATGTCTGTAGGTTCAAGCATTCAAAAGTTACAGCCTTTTAATGATGGAATGGTAAAGCCTTATCCAAAGTGTCCATTTGGACACTCAAAATGGATTTGTCCAATAACGCCTGGACATACCCATAATAAAACAGGTCTAGAATAGTAATTTTTGAAGATATTGTTATCAATTTTGAAATCCAAATAGCCAAGGCTTTATTCTATAGCCTCAAATAATTTTCCAGTCCATATCTTCTTGTCCCAATGTGTAATTGCAAATCAAAAAATGGAAAAAATCAGGCGAGGATAAAAAAGACTGATTTATGTGTGTTTAAACTTCCATAACTACATAGTAGTTGAAGTTACAATATGTTTAATTGCTGAAATAAAATATTCAGAGTGTTTCCTTTCCAGGGAGACTCAAGTTTTTTTTATGTACTCCAAAGGGTTCAAGAACAGCATCCAGTTTAACTTGGGTATGCATATTTCAGGCGTTTTTTGTGTTTTGGGGGTTCCTGTTAACAGGTTAATCTTCTTTGAACAAGTCAGAAACCACCACACACACAGATGTCTGCGCACACACACACACACACCAATACACTTATCAGTGGACCTGCTGCCATAGAGGAAGAGTGTCTGCTACAAAGCCAGCAGTCTGTTAGCTCAGCGTGTCCTTCTGTGGAGATAGTTTAGTGTTGATGGAGAAAAGCAACGCAGCAACATATGCATAAAGCAAAGATCCTGAGAAGTGATGCATAAAGAAAACTTTACCCAGCTGACACACTCAAATATCTGGAGGAGCAATGAAGAGCTTTAAAGCTGTGGTTTACTGAAAAACCTTTTTTTTCATGTTTTTTTCTGATTCATATTGGACACTCTGAGCTTTTCATGCAGGCTGAACATGAAAACAATCTTCTACATGGATCTCCAGCATTAGCTTCTGATAAAAAACAGAGGATGAAACGCTAGGATTTCAAAAAACCTGGCAGATCTACGTCACACTGTGAATTTGCATTCATGGTCTTTACCATCTTGGCTCACGCCCGCCCCACAGGCAGGCTCTAGCACAGGCGAGATATGGCTAGAGACTTGGGGCCTCGTGTGGTCTAGGGGCCTCATTGGCCAGTAAAAAATATATTATTTTATTTAAATTTACATGTAAGAATGTTCTTAAATTGAATTGGCCCATAAAATCGTAGGTGACACCGATTTTTTTCTGTAATGGAACATGTTAGATTTGTGAATGTTGTCGGTCTGTTGGAAAACTTCACATGAATTAACAGAATAGCTAAACACTTTTAGTGCTGAAGCTTTAGAGACATGCTGTATGAGACATGTCTTGTGTGTCCTTTATGTAAAATCAGAAAATGTATTTAAAATAATGGAAAAAATGCTTTTTGGTTTTTATCCAGCAAAAAGGCACAAACTCTCAGAGTTAAGAAAATGTAATGAGCCACACCGAAGCAAACACAGAATAAACACTTACTCACTGTGGATGAGATGTGTCCCTGTACGGGAGGCAGGCTCACATCACGCCACAGAACCAGAAGAAGCAGGTCCAGGTGATCCCTCCCATACAGCTTCAGAGTTGTCATGTTTGCTTATAACTTAAAACCAAGTTACCTATTATTGATTTTTTTTTTTTTGTGAACATTTTTTTTGTCAAATAAAAATGTTCTTTAGTTGTTTGAAGAAAATCCATTTGAATCTGTTTTAAACTGTAGCTGTGTCAACAGATTACCAATCTTTACAAGCATTTTCTATTCTGTTTATAATATCTAAACACTTGAAAAAGGGTGTGATTTTTTTTTTTACGAGATTTAAACAAGTTTACAATCGAAATTTAACCACAATTATATAGATTTTTGTTGATATTTTTGTGCTCAAAATACACAAATCAATCACTTCTGGCAGCAATTACAAATAATTAGCGGATATGGAGCAAGATACAAAGTCCTCACCCTCTGACATTGCTCTGCAAGCATGGCTGATTTGCATATTAATGTTTGCCTTTCCAGCCCTGTGGGACCTGCCCTGATTAAAGCTCTGTGATCAACCTATTCTTCATCCACTTTTTTTTTTTTGAAGAGCATGCTGTTTTAAAAAAAAAAAACATGTGCAAGCTTCTCCCACACACTGTGGTTGCTGCTGAATATGCAGTAGCACATCTCTAAAGCCCAGTGGACGACAGCAACTCACTTGCATCAACAGTGTTTATTCTCTCACCGCTCATATGGAGCTTCAGCAGCTCCTTTGGACATTATGCTTCTTTTGTTCATTGTCCTCTTGCTGCTATGATTGCACAAAATTGCCAACATTTCCATGATCATTTGGACAAGTAGCACTTGTTTACTTTAATCAGCAGACATGCTGCGGACATGTTTGGTCACCAGCTGCCCGTTGAAAACAAATCAACAAGCTGAGTTATATATATATATATATATATATATATATATATATATATATATATATATATATATAAGTGAGATATTGAGGTTTAAGATGTAAAAACAATGCGGATTCACTGATAGACAAGGAAAATCACAAGTTAAGGATATAATAAGTAGATGTACAAATAATACATTGCACTGTTTTTTGTTTTTTTAGGGAGGGAAATAGAATTTTTGTCTAAAACTGCAAGAAAACGTTGGTCTTAAGGTCAAGATTCCGAATTTTGGTGCAGCATAGTTAATTTCTGTCAAAACATTTCATACATCACAAGAATTTCTGGTGCAGAACTCCCAGGTTATTGTTCCTTCCCCCTGCAAAAGTCCACTTCTCTGCACCATGCCTACATTAAATCTATGACCAATCACAAACCTATTGAGGAAAAAAAGAGCTATCCATTCAACTTCTGAACCACTTCATCCATAAGGGTCCCAGAGAGCTGGTGCCTATCTCCAGCAGTCACAGGGCAAGAGGCAGGACCCTGGACCGGTCGCCAGTCCATCCTTCTACTAATCCTAATTTTCTTCACAGTTTTTTGCCAGAGTTGACTCACATTTTATAACATTTTAATTGTAAATGGTGGAAATTCATCACAAAATGGTACTCCTATATTTCCTCCTGTCACTGCATATAAAACAAAAAAAAAAACCGAGAGTGTAGTTTACAATTAAAGAGACGGTGGCATAAAGGTACAGGGAGAAATGGTGACAGACTTCCAGAGGTAGAATCGGGTTGATTGACGTTGAGTAGAACCGGTGATTGATTGGCATAAACATGAAACTGATAGCTGTGACAGCAGGTAGTGTTAGAGGATGGAGTGAGTGTGCATGCTGGTGTTTGTTGCCATGTTCTCCTTTCCTGGTCTTTTCACCCACCTTGTTAAAACTGGTAGTCCTCACAGGAGCTAAAACTTGATCCTAATGCAGTGTAAAGTTATTTTGGGGTGAAGGATCAGGATGTTGAGTAGAGTTTATGGTTAAACAACTATCCTAGTAGGTTGCCAAGCTGTCATATTGAATTTTTGAACATGTTTGAAAACAGGTTTTCCTTCAAAACAATCAGAGTCACTGCAGGCATCTGGAACTGGTCTGGAACCCGTCTCAATGCAGTTTCATTGAGTCAGAAAATACAAGAAATATAAGAAAACCTTAAGGCTTGGTGACCAAAGTGCGTGTATAGAAATAGGGGGAATTGTGAACAAATTGAAAGATAATTATGGTACTTTGTGACCAGTATGTAAAACAGACAACAGTTGTGTTGTGCACAACAGTTTGCCATTAGATATGATGACATTATGTGACCTTCTCACTGCTTTTAATATGTTGAACATTCAAAGTAAAAGATTGCAAAAACAGTGACCAAGAAACCAGTCTCTGACCCGGAAAGGGAGGTTAAAAATGTCAGGATTATCTGTGGCCCCGAACCTACATGTACCTCAAAGCGCTGCAACGACCAAATTAGTGCCTGGGTTTTCTTTTCAATAAATGAATAGATCCCGGACGAGCCCCCAATTGTTATGGTCCGGCTCACGTGGCCACAACAAAAAGGAGAAACACCATGTAAAAGTTGATCAAATATAATTTATTAAACCTAAAACTAATTCTGCTTGACCTGTAAAAATGAACAAATGTTAGGGTCGTAACCCCTTGCATGATCCGGCCATTTATAAAACTTCCTACAAGTGTTTCACGTTCCAATTCAGCCTGATTTTAACTGATAAGTTGCCTATTTTCTTGCAATTTTTTGCCCCCACCTATTGCCAAGAGGTGCAGCCCAGTAATATAATGGCTTTAGGATTGGACATGCAAGAACATAAATACAAATTTGTGTGTGTACTAAGTCAGCTGACAATACACGAGGATTTAAGACTTTTCACTTATTACTTTGGCCCATTCACACCCATCTGTACCCCAGCACATAGCCTTTACTGTTGCTGGCCTCATCAAGCACAATTACCAACCTTCTTATTTGTGTTTTGGACAAAGAGCAGCCTTTTATTTACTGTCAATAACAAGACTCACGCCGATTAACCAATCCTGTGAAAGATTCTGAAGGACTGCAGCAGAGAGTGCTCAAACACCACTGAAGGTTATAAAGGCCTTTGAAGATTGTCGTCAGTGGGAGAATTAATAACCATAGCAATCATTTCTTCTAAGAGTGCTTGTGGGAGACTTTTAGCATCATTTCCATTTATATTAGCTGTTTATTTACTCTAATCTGACACTTGTGCCTGAAAATAGTCCAAAAGAAACTGTGGTGTGGCTAATAGGATTAGCAAGACACAAATCATTGTTTCCTGAATCACAATTACAGGAGTTTAGTCTTGTGGGAGTGAGCTAAAAACTTATTTGGGTTCACATATTAGGTAGAAAACAGCTTAAATACAGGATATGAGAAAGGAGAATCCTCATTTGTGTGGATGTGTAATGAGAATCTGCTTGTGTGTGTGTGTGTGTTGTGTGCACTTCTAAGTGTATTTCTCTCTGAATACTTCTCCATTTCAGTAAACCTCTGTAATTACATCCCAGCAGAGGGAAGAATTAAACCCATTTTCATCTATTGGGATGATGAATATGACAGCGTACTGTTATATAGACTTCATATCTGCAGACAAACACACATAAATCTCCGCCTGTGATGGCGCTGCTCTGAAGGCTGTGTAATTAAACATTGTTATATGAGAGAGTGAATTAATCTATTGTCTGTGAATGTGCCATCAGGATACGGCTGATGGCAGGCTGTGTTAGAGACTGGATGATTTAGCTGACAATGGCGGTCACATAAAACCTGGAAGGAGCCGGTCCACGGTGAGCAGAAATGGGGTATAATTTGCCAGGTTCCCTAAATGACGCCTCCTTTTCATTTTTTTGAGGTTTGAGTGTCGTATTGATGGAGCTGAGAAACTCACAAGGGACGTGATTGAACACTGAAAGTCACAAAGTGAAGACAAAACAAAGACGCTCCACTGTGGGAATCTCAGCATGTAGGTTCTGACATACGAGACCAAGGGCTCATTTAATTTAAGTTACTCGCTTCCTTGGAAGGTAATTGTCTGTCATGTCTCACAGTAATAATTAACCATAACACTGGCATAGCTTTGGCTTAAGTGATTAGCAGTGTCATCTCCTGGAATTAATCCCCTGCCCAAGTCGTTGCTGCGTGGGGCTGTTTGATTCACCGAGGAGCTGAACATGTGTAATGTGAATCATAGAGCGTCTAAAATCTATCCACTTGTTGGTGTGACTTGGTTACTATAGGACTAATGTACCCAAAAGGTGAAATACTGTGATATATGTGACTCCTAAGAGAGAAATCTCTTCATTTTGCTTCTGTATCGTCGGTGATGAGGCACAGAATCCTTGTTCTGTGGAGCAAAGTTTAACCAAAGCTAATGTGATATTTCAGCATTATGAGATTGTAAAAGAACCTTTGCTGCTGCAGATGAAGCTGCCTACTCAGCAGCTGTGCACTAACAGCAGCACAAAGGACATAGTTTCTATCACAAAGACTCCAAATAAGATAAAGTTGATTTGCTGAACTCTCACATTTAACCTTTCTAGAACGTTAAAACGCAGAACAAAAAAAGGTCTAACCTGACGATAAAATTAAAAGCTGATTTTAAGTTTTACTCATCCTTTTGAATACATATTTCCCCATAAACCGTTTGCTAAAGGTGATATTCGCATACTTATTCTTAAAAGGTGGCTGTTCTTTCATTCATTTCCATGGACGGATTAAAATATATACTGCAGTCAGCCACTAGGAGGCAAAACCGTTGATTATTCTCATTTTTTTGTATTACATTTCTTACAATATTTGTCACTTGTTGGCAGAGATGTTGGTGTCAGAATGTTAACCTTTGACCTTATTGTTAGATGCAACTCCCGGTCTTTCTCTGCCGTACGCTTCTTTACATTTTCTTAATAAATTCATTGATTAAAAATACTTAAAATTATGTTTCCACATGCTCATGTGTTTTTTATTTTGCCAATATACATTGATTTGTGTACAAATAATAACTAAGGGAAATTTCCTCATAGGACTACTTGTGATTTTGTGTCTTAAACATCCTGCAGCTTTTATTTGTTTTTAGTCACAAGTAGGCAGTTGGTAGGAAAAAGCATTAAATTACAGTTCCATTAGTTTATATACATTTAATTTAAAGGATTCTAAACTGCAGATTTGTTCGTTGGGTGTCATTTTATGCACTGATTTTATTCTGGTAACAATAATTTGAATAAAAGTGACAAAATGTAGAAATTTTAGCAACAGTGGTAAAAAAAAAACAGTAATTGTCTTAGTTTTAGTTTATTTGTGTTTTTGGGCACCAACTTTTTCCTTTTGTCTTTCTTGGTTTAAATCTCTAGTGAGGACATTTATTGTAGTTTTTCTTTCATCCATTAATGGATTGGGGTCCAACATCCCTTTTCCAGGCTTAGATAAATATCACAGTTTGGTTTTAAAGGCTGAACACTCATACACCTGGCTGAGGGGTTCTGTCTAAACACTTAAAGGACATTTTGGTTCTAAATTGTTAAAATTATTCTTTTATTTTGATGACTGGGCTGGTCAGATGCACCAAACTTTGAGCTTTGTTCAGTCAAAAACAGTAACTATAGATTGATATTGTATACTTTTCTTTGAGATGTACTAAAGTTGAGTCCACGTGATGAAATCAGACATTTTCTGAGATCCTTCTTGTTTTCTAAAGGCAACAATCCAATTTAAACTATCCACACCACAGCTAGCTATTAGCTCATCTGTCTGGTCCAAATAAATCTCTAATTCTCTGACCTGCCCCTTTAAGGTCAGCGTTTGCCTTCTCACTGTAAGTCAGAGTAATCAGAGTTGGATACATGATTGTGTTTGTTCACAATCATTCCCCAGCAGAATCAGAACCTATGGGATCCAATTAGAGTGTAATTGTGAAGTTGACAAAGATACCTCGCTTGGTCCGGCCCACCCACTTACCCACCCCCCTCCCCCGGCTTGATAGCCAAACAGAGGTTTAATAAGAAAGGTGTCTGGCACTCTCATCTCCTCTCGGACACACAGGAAGCTCAGCGGTCACAGCGTTGGGGTTTAGATGAGGTCACTGCCCCGGTGGGCTCAGCTGGAAGGAAGAAGACTGCGAAATAAATGGACAATAGACAGGAGAGCAGGGGAACCGGTTACCGAGCTGAAACCGCACTCTGAGACGTTATATAACGGAATACTCGATGAGATCGCAGATCAAATGGCTCCAGGATAACTGGAAGTCAGACCCATGTCTCCTGTGGGGGAAACTGAATACAACAGGTTTATTTTACCACCTTCTCTCTGTAAACTGATGACTCGGTAAGAAGATCCCAAAATACACCCTGACGTCATTTTGATGACGTCTTTACATTCTGAAGCAGCTTAACGAGGGAGAAGCATCATTATTTGATTGGAGCAATTACTTTTTTGTAAGATAATCAACTGATATCATTAAAATCAGACAGCTGAGCTGTAGACTTTAACTAGATGAATGGGAATGAGCTCAGAACCTGCAGGTGGACCAGAACGGCGATTTGTTCTGAACTGCAACATATTTGCAATCTGAGTACATAATGCATTAAAAATGAAATGCTTTCTCACCTCAGAGGCATCAGTTCACTGTGTTTTGTCCTTTTTTTAAATAATTTATTAGAATCGAAACATTCCTGAGTAGCAACAGAGGTTTGAGGGAATCATCAAAATAACTCAAATTTTGCAGAAAATTACCAGATATCTATTTTTTTTTCTCTGCTCTGACGATCAACACATAAGTTTTAATAAACCTGAGAGATATTTAGTTTTCTGGGATTTGGAAAGATGAAACTTAAAGAAAATTTCACCACAATGTGTATTTGTTTGAAGAATAGAAGACTACATTCTTTGCATGAAGTAAATGGTAAATAAAAGATCAAAGGCTAAGACGACCTCCTTTACTACACAATAAAAGGACTATTTGAGCATGTTGTAGACGTGATTTATTTAAAAAACAAGCAATACATGTGAATCTTAACCTCAGGCAGAGGAGTTTATGATTCTTAGGTGAACTCCGAGCTCTGAGTTAATTCCATCTATATTCCAACTCTCGCCGTTGGTCATAAGATTTGATCCCGACTGAACAGATCCCAGATCCAAGCGGCTGAAATGAGCTCGGCCTTAAGCTGGTGTCAACTGCT
>SSNR01000038.1:298319-356887 GCA_006937965.1 Callopanchax toddi | reverse complement strand
AATTCCTTTTTTGTAAGATAATCAACTGATATCATTAAAATCAGATAGCTGAGCTGTAGACTTTAACTAGATGAATGGGAATGAGCTCAGAACCTGCAGGTGGACCAGAACGGCGATTTGTTCTGAACTGCAACATATTTGCAATCTGAGTACATAATGCATTAAAAATGAAATGCTTTCTCACCTCAGAGGCATCAGTTCACTGTGTTTTGTCCTTTTTTAAAATAATTTATTAGAATCGAAACATTCCTGAGTAGCAACAGAGGTTTGAGGGAATCATCAAAATAACTCAAATTTTGCAGAAAATTACCAGATATCTTTTTTTTTTTCTCTGCTCTGACGATCAACACATAAGTTTCAATAAACCTGAGAGATATTTAGTTTTCTGGGATTTGGAAAGATGAAACTCAAAGAAAATTTCACCACAATGTGTATTTGTTTGAAGAATAGAAGACTACATTCTTTGCATGAAGTAAATGGTGTAGCGTGATCAATATACGCTCTTGACCTCTGACCTCTGACCTACGTGATCATCTAAAATAATAATCCATCTTCTTCCCAATAACTCGGATTATAATGACTCTTTTATTATGTTTTAACCTGAATCAACATTCCTCCAAGGTCACGGTCGTACCGGAAGAAGCCACCGGACTTTAATAATAGTAATAATAAAGACTTTAGGTGTCTCCTCCTAAAAATGACACTTTAATCTGTTACAGAAATGTCTTAAATGATTAATGCACTTTCTCTTACAGCATTGTGAATGTTTGATCCAGCTTCAGTATTATTGATACTTTGCTAAAAGGTTAAATCAGTATTATTACTTATTTCTACTTTGCTAAAGATAAATAAGTAAACTTTCCACCTCATACAGGAGGTGACGTCTGCTTTAGAGCCTGAGTCACGTGTCTTGTTAGAGTCCCCTGATTGGTCCACGTACACTGACAGCTCTCAGCTGTCTGCCTCAGACGAGAAGAACTCAGTTCTTCTCTAGCCTGAGAGAAGACGACACATCCCACCGTCAACTCGCTACACGGTGGGTTATAGATGCCGACTGCAAGCGATAACGGGTCCAGCCCCGTCGCAGTCGAAGAAGCTGCTTACCCCTGAGAGCAGGAACCATCCGCCTGCCTCTCTAATCCAACCAGAATGGGTAAGACAGCCAGCAACCAGCTCACTAGCCATGGATTCCACTGACGCTGTATCCACGGACGTCTCCGCTGGCCGGCGGGTTCAACACACACCTGTCAGGCCCCAGGTCGACCGAGGGGGATCCCCGCCTTCTCGTCGAACTCCATCAGCCGGAAGCGATCCAGGAACAAGGTCCAGTAATTTTCCATGACCTGGTAAAGCAGGCTACTTGATAATGCTAACCCTATAACACTAGGTCGCTCATCAAAGTAACCTCTCCACCTTATCCCTGATAACTAAACCCTTAAGCAAACTCCTTAGTCTTAATATCACACGAGACTCAAGTTCTAAACTCAGAAGATCAATTTAATAACATCTATCACTTAGTGAATGCTATCAACTTGCTACCTCAAATGCTAATCTGTTTACAAATGTTCGTCAGCTTTTATAATAAATATTGAATATATTTATTCCTGACTCAGCTTCCATTCGTCAACTAACAGGTACATAATTACTCACTGCGATTATTAGAACCTAGAATTTCCTGCTTTTATCACAAACAGTTGTTCAAACCCAGGTGTCCGGAGCCCACAGACTCCCGTGTAATCCCTCGGTGGCCGTACGTGAATTAGCAGAAGGTGAGTAATAAACATAGCGTTTATATACACTATATGTGGCAAAACGACCACTTATTACCACTACAATGGTAAATAAAAGATCAAATGCTAAGACGACCTCCTTTACTACACAATAAAAGGACTATTTGAGCATGTTGTAGACGTGATTTATTTAAAAAACAAGCAATACATGTGAATCTTAACCTCAGGCAGAGGAGTTTATGATTCTTAGGTGAACTCCGAGCTCTGAGTTAATTCCATCTATATTCCAACTCTCGCCGTTGGTCATAAGATCTGATCCCGACTGAACAGATCCCAGATCCAAGCGGCTGAAATGAGCTCGGCCTTAAGCTGGTGTCAACTGCTGGAGATGAACTGGAGACATAAAATTGTGAGAAAATGTAAACATTTTCAGTTGAAATCACCATGAACTGATGTATATGATTCCTATTACTTTTCATTACAATTTAACCTAATTTTGTTAACAATTTGCTTAATTTCTCACTCTTTCTGTGAGAATGGTTTGGGAAGAAGTTTATCTTTTTGAAATGTGAAATTATAGCAACAGAACAACAAGGCCCTACGACACTTGTCAGGAATTTGAGGACCCTTAGGACTGTTTCGAGACATTTTGGAGACTCCCTTGTGAATGCAGCTTGACGTTTGTGGCCCATGCATCTGCAGCCCTGTGAGGATTCACTCTATAGAGATGAGGTGAGGTGGCTCTGTCAGCTGGAAGGAACTCAGGGTGGAGTCACTCATTCTCCTTATAGGGAGTCATAGGAGGTGGTTCAGGTGTCTTCTGAGGACATCCCACTGTGAGGAGACCAGAGGGGGGATTATATAACCTCTCTGGACTGGGAATGCTTTGAGATTCCTTACGTGGCACTGGAGAATGTGAAACTCTCCGTGGAAAAGCAGGGATGGATGGGTAAAATGCTCAAACCTGTAAAAGTCTGAAGAAATTCCTTATTTTTCTACTTTTAACTGCTGAGAGATTGCTGCAGACTTGCTGTTTCTAACTTTCAGATGTTCACAGTAATTTGCATTATTAATAAGTTTCCTCCCGGTTTGAGTTTGTGGAGTCCATCAAAGCATGTAATGTATACTTTGCTAATGCTCTAGCACTTTCTGAATACTTTTTTGGTTGTTTTTTTTTTTTAATTATTTTCTAAATCAATTAAAAATACATTGTCTGAAAAAACAAACATCTGCAACCCCTTTGAGGCAATGCGTTGCATCTCTTGCATTGTCACCTGCTGTGGGCTCCACAAATCTCTTTTCTTCGGCGGGTTCTCTGGCAGGAGACACAGCTGGGAAAAATCTAAGGTCTCTCCATCACTCACTGTATAACTGCAGGTTCTGGCTGTGTCACTCTAAACTCCCTCCTCTTGGATTTTCTTTTGTTTCTCTTAGGTTGTCTCTCAAACAAAGCTCAAAGGGAGTACTGAGGGGCTTTTTGTATGTCTTACTGCAAGCCCAACAGTGTTACAATCGACTCACATTCAGCTCCTTCATCCAGGAGCTGGGATTTTAGAAGTCTGTGGTTTGAATGTGGAGGATGTGCTAGAAAGAAAAACGCACCGCAAACTGGCAGCAGCGTCGTTCCTTTAGCTGTAGCTTTTTTTTTTTCGCAAACGGTGGAAAGGTAATCCTGCTCGATTATTTAAAGAAAACCCAGCTAGATGTGAATAGTTTTGTCTCTGGGTCAGGCGGATAACCAGTTTTGTGCCAAATGCTGACAAGATTCCTGACGGGTTCTTCAGACAGAGGATGTTTTGAGGAGAGAGAAAGGCGTACAGTTCCTACCAAGTGGAGAAGTCTTTTTTTATTTAACCGACATGTTTCAGACAGAACTCAGAGTGATTTATAGGAAGGATAAAAACAGAACGCCATCTGATGGATGAACCGCTGACAGTTTTCCACTGTAAACAACTCAGATAGATGACCAGGGCTTAAAGAATGCTGGCCAAGTCTTTGTTGACAGTCACCAGCCAACTGGGTCTCTTGGTGACAGCACATTCTTACACGCAGGAGGATATGACAGCTTTTTAGTCCTGCTAGCGACATGGCACCGGGGATGGTTGCCTCTGTCAGCCTGTTGATTGCTGAGGCATCATTTGGACAATAGTTTGGACAGACTTGTCAGGAAACTTTGAGTTTCCAGACAGTGAACGTTAAACTTGCTCAGCAGCCGTATTGGCATTAGTAATGCTGTTGTCATGAGGCGATAAAAACACAACTCAGCAAAGTCCCAACTAAAGATGGTTCAGGTTTTTTCATTTAACAAGAACCAGTTAAATTTATCTCAGAAGCATTCATTTTGTCTAGTTTTAGAGAAGACCTTATTTTTATAATTAAAGTGACAGCCAGCCTTGGTGTTTGTCTTTAAAACCTCTCTAAGGTACTAAGATACGTCCTGACATTCGCTTTTATCACTTGGTTTGGGAACCTATCTGAAGGAGAAAAAAACAGGATGAAACAAATAGTAAAGGTGGCCAGTAAAATTATGGGTATCAAATTACCTGATTTGACAGACATTTTTAAAGAGTCTCACAGAGAGCTAAGGTCATCCTCCACTCCCCTCATCATCCACTGCAGGGAGAGTTTGAGCTCCTCCCATCAGGAAAAAGGTACTGTCAGCCCAAAGCGAGGACCAACAGATGGAAACACTCCTTTATAACTCAGGCCATCATTCAACTAAACTTAAAACGGGAGTAGGTTCGATTGTTTTAGGTCGTTTAGACTGATGGTTTTAATTTTGATTTTTATTGATTTGTGATGATATTTGCTTTTAACCCAGTATTTTAATTTTTTTATTTATTATGTTTTTATTTTTTTAAATGTTTTTAAATGCTTTTACTGTTTTTTGCTAATTGTGTCTGGGATTGTGTTTCATGTTCACCTGTCTGCAAGATGAATTTCCCTACGGGGACTTCTATAATAAAGTGAAGTGAAGTGAAGTAAGGTACAGTGTTCTGGTCTGGTCTTAAATGTTTCCTGATCAGCCACAGACAGAATCATTTTATGAATCTGAAAAAAATGCATTAAATGTCTAAAATTACATAACATCATGCATTAAAGGTCCCATATTCTGCTAAATTCACTTTCTAAAGGTCTTTTAACAGTCATATCGGTCACAAAGACTGTCTGAGACCCAAAACTGATAAAATCCTGATTCTCATTTGTGTTTTGAGCTAATCTTTCCCCTGCTGACGTCAACAAGGGAAAAGACCACTCGTCTCTAGAGGACAGAGCCAATCACAAGCATCTTTGGCTACCTGAGCCCACCCCTATCCCTTTAAAAACCACGGGAGAGTGCATCCTCACAAACGTTAGCAAACAGTCATGGTGAAGCTACGAGCAAAGCACGGTGCAGAGAAGAGAGATGGGCGGGGCTTAGAGATGCTCATTTGAAACAATGGTTTTGCTTTAGGACGTTGAATGAGGACAGCTGCACTTAAAATAAGGGCCAATTTGACCAATGCATAAGTTTTACATGTTATTGAGATGTAAAATAAATGATTCGTAGTGGATATAAAGTGCAGAATATGGAATCTTTAGGTCAAAAACACATTAAAGGTATTGTCACTGCGTTTTTGTATATTTTAAAATCTGATGTATTTTACAAACAGAGACAAAGCACCACATACACACACACTCACCAAGCTGGTAATCCTCAGAGTGTTGGCGCCATTGTTCCATGGATATTAGAAGGTTTTCTTCTATAATCTGAGATGTCCAGCTGAGGCTGAATAAAGGAGAAGTTTCCTCCTGTTGCAGGTTAGCAGCAGTTTTGTTGCTTCACAAACAAAATCAGGTTTGTAAAGAGGAGAGCTCTCTATCCAACTGCTCTGCTTGCTAAATGCTTCTCAAAAAATGTTGCTGCTTAATATGAAATGGATGTTCATTCAGTGATTACTTTCTGCGAGTTGCATATAAATCCCTCTGACTATGAATATTTGTTTCACTGAGACATGGCTGCAGGATCACATCCCCAAAAAAATCTCTACCCGGGTTTTAACAATACGAGCAGACAGAGTGTTGAAGAAGAACGAAAAAAGTTTAGTGAAATAGCCTGAGGTGGTCTAAAATCCAGTCAATTTATTAGGTCAAGAACTTAGAAATTAAATTAGATGAATGGTTTTATTTAAGAGCAGAACGCAGCATTCAGTCAACAGGTGACAGTGACTCATTTCTAGACTCTGTCACGGTTTGATTTCAGCTTCTAAAATTTTGGGAAAAAAAGAAAATCTGATGCACAATTGTATAAAAGTCCAAATATTTCTGGGATCCACAAAGTTAAAATGTTCCAGAATCATAAAATCTGATCAGGACTAAAATCAATATTTAACAAGTGACAGTTTAGTTGTATTTGGTGACCTGTTCCACCCAACGCTGCTGGAATAAAGACGTGATTTATAACGTTTAACAGATTATAAGGAAACGAGGAGATCGTTGTTGATTAAAATCCCTATTTAAGTTTATGAAAAAAAACCCCAAGCAGGTTCTCTCAGATAAACACTTGGGTGTAATGATGGACCATCTGTTATCCTGGAAGGATCATATTGCAACTGTCTGCAAGGAGACAAAGCACAGAATTTATTTCCCTCACTGCCTCAGGGACAAGGAAACGGATCCTTCTCCTGGTTTTGAGCTCTGGGATTTTAAACATTTTAGAGGACTGCAGGGTTAAATCGCAAGTTTGCTTTTTCTTGTTCTACAAAAATTATTTGCTCAAAGAATAAAAAACACACCAGTAAATCAGCTTATCACAATGGAATAACATTCTCACAATCCAACTCAAAGATCCAGTTTTTGGGGGTAAAACTGGATTATCACAGCAGGAACAGAAACCTGAAAAAGAGAATTTAATGTCTACACAATCTCTACATCTCTGACATTTAGAGAGAATCCTAACTTCTCAGGTCGCTGCCACAATCACAGACAAACAGGAAATGAGCTGAACTTTCCAGGAACACACTCAGACCGTGAGCGGTGAATGGTTCCGGCCACATCTTTCCCCAAAACGCACCGAAGGCTGGTTGAGACTTTAGTCTTTTGTCATACAGTTCTCAAACCTTTTCCATTATCTTAAGGTCAGGGTCTGGCTCTGCCTGCTGGCTGCAATATTTATCAATCAAACAGGCCTGAGACAACAGAAGAAAAGTGGAGTGGCACAGCAAAGAGCACTTAGCCTGGATAAACAGGCAGGTAGTACCATGGATCACTGCTCTGCTAAGCCTGTCACTGGGAGAGGGGCTAGAAGGAAGACAAAGAAACTCTGGACAGAGCGTGTGTGTGTGTGTGTTTGAAAAAGACGGTGTGTGACTTAGAGAGAGGGTTTGTGGGGCGAAGGGGAGGAGAGGAAACAGGCCTGGTCAAAATGTCATCAGCGTACCGGCTTATAGCAACTTGAAAGGCTTAGAGTTGTGATATTTATCCTGTGGGCTTTGGCAGGGAGGTGGACTGGGAGAGAAAATATCTGTAATTTCACGGTGTCTTCAGGGGAAATTTGATTTCAGATGGCTGGCAGTCTGATAAATAGGAACTGCTGCCTGCAATCCTTTCCTAAAGGGACAGAAGAAAGAGTACAAGCGTCCATTACATCGAAGTCAGTGTGTGTGTGTGTGTGTGTGTGTGTGTGTGTGTGTGTGTGTGTGTGTGTGTGTGTGCGTAAATGTGTGTACAGCTATGGAAATCCAGTGCATGTCCGTTTCGGGAAATAAAAAAGTCAGATATTTTATGCTTGTTTGAGCTCATGTCTCTGTTTGATTCAACTAGATCGAGGTTGATTATCCCTCCTCATACTGCTCTGCACTGGTTTTGATTCCAGTCATCTCTGGGGAGCACTTTTCCACCAGTTAAATAAAGTCAGATTTTCTTTTTTTTTTTTACCTCTTTCAGGTGACTGTATTTTATCGGGTCCCCCTGTGGCTCGGCTAGCCCGGTCTTTCATTTCTGACAGAATTAAAGCCAACATCTAGACGATCTCATCATGAATTTTTAATGGTGAAATCATCCCCTATTAATCCAACAGAGACCTCCAAAATGCAGCGTGATGTCTAAACAATTGGATTTCTCTGCCCATCATTTCTCTCTATTTATTTTTAATGCTCACGCAGTGGAAGGAATACGGAAAAAGTAGGAGGGAGGCAAACGTAGAAAGCGGTTAAAATGATGGAAGGAGAAAATGGTTTCACCTGCACTCCTCATTACGCTGAGATAAATACATTAATAACTAAGCTCTGATAACACCTCCTACATGATTAGTCCTCTTTTTTTTCACAAGATGCTTAAGATTCATCCTGTTCATCCCTCCCTACAAATTCTGTTTCTCAGCATTCACATGACTCCAATTAGACCAGGTCTGAAAACGAACGCCGACTCGGAGAAACGTTTAAAGTAGCATGACTTTATTTCTGCTGAAAGAGCTGTAGGAGGCAGAGAGAATGGATTCAGCAGCAGCTCTCAGGTGGAAACAGCTGACCACTGTGCCCAGTAACTGGTCCATGCTGCTCGTCTGCCAACAGCTCCAAATGCTGCTGATGCTGATGAGGAGTTGAGCCCTTGGCTGTCAGCAGCATTGGGCTGCTCTCAATCTCTCCTCCTCGCTGAGAATATGTATCAGCGTGTGCACTAGTGGTGCAGGGACAGCTCTCAAGTGATGCTCCGTGGCGTTTCACGTACTGATGCTTGGTCAGGAACACTTGACACAAGATTTTGTGCAACTTTAGCTGACAGCTTTCAACATGCAGAGTGATGATCTACATTTTACTGAGTGAGAACATAGAGCAGTGACATGTAGAGAAGTTAAACGGATGTTAGAGGAAGACGAAGCTTGGCTCCAAAACTCCCCCGTCTCAATGTTTGTCATCTACTTTCATAAATAAACCATAAAACACTACATATTATCCTCCGCTGTGGATTTTGGTGAAAGTAATGTCCATAAGTGGTGCGGCACTCTGACTGTTAGTGGTTCATAATCCCAGCATACCCCAGGTCTGTGTGACGGCAAACACTTAGCTTTTATAAGCGCTCAATAGTGAAACTTTAAAATTTGCTTCAATTTGCGGATTAAGCTTATCATAGTTAATTTATCAAGTTTGTTTTAAACAAACTTTAAATAAATTTAATGAAATAATTTGAAAAAACTAAATGTAATTACTTGTGACAGACTGAAGCAATTATTTAAAAGTTGGACCCGCATTTTCTTTTTACAGTGTAGAAATTAGAAGTAATAAGGCAGTTAAAACTAAAAGGAAGCAAAACACCCCCTAGAGGCTGGCTGCAGTAAATGTTTTCCATCCTGCTCCCTCCATTTGAACAAATGAGACATGTTCTAAAACACACCTAAAGCTCATTGTTGGCTCATTTAGCTCTTAACTTGTTTTTTATCTATAAAAAAATCTGTTTATTTTACATTTAGACATACTATGCAGTTTTGGCTTGTTTTCAGCACCCCCTAGTGTCAGTTTAGAATTATTGCTGTAAAAACGTCTTTGCTCAGAAACACCTAAAGGCCGGTTCACACGGCAGGATTTTCAAATTGTCGGCCGATTTTAAATCATAAGAGACCACACACGTGCCAAGAATTTTTCCTTTAAAAATCGCGGACAGTGATCGTCCTGATCCTACAGTGTGTGGTGGGCTCACACACGAACCGATTTTACACACAAACATTCCCAGATCAGACGTGAAATCTTGCAGAACTTCACGAGATCAAACGTGACGTTGGATTAAACAAAAATGAAAGCTTTTATTTTTATTAAAAACAATGAACGGGAAGTGTTTCGGGCATGTCCTGCCGGCAGGAGACCCCCGGGTCGACCCAGGACAATCTGGAGGAAACACATCTCCAGGTTGACGGAGGAACGTCTGGGCATCCCAGTTGAGGAGCTGGCGGACTTGGTCGGGGAGAGGATGGTCTGGGATGCCCAGCTGCCCCCGTGACCCGGATAAGGGGAGGAAGGCGAGGTGAGGAAAATGAACTTGTGACAGTTTTAAATATTCCGAGCAGCTGTTTTGATGAGAGATTAATTTTGCTCCGCGCAGCGGAGTCTGTCCACTCGCTCTCTGATTGGCTACACGTCATTCTCCACAGACAGATTCTTGGAGGTCACTACACATGCTGCGATATCGGGTCTAGACAATCCAATGTGTTTGATTTCACAGATTTGCGATCGGAGCGGTTCTGACGGCGTTCCGAGTGTACCGGAGCACTCTTAACCCACCACACGAGAGGAATATCTGATAAGATTATCTTTAATGATCATGGGCATGTTTAAGATTGTCGGAGAAGGAGAATCGGGGCAAAAATTGGGCTAAAAATCCTGCCGTGTGAACTGGCCTTAAATCTAACTGTTGAAATGTCTCCTCAGCCTTCACTGCTTTCTACTGGAGCGGTTCATCACTCATTCAAAGAAATCAGCTGTGTTCAAGCAGGGAGAGATAGAAAAAAAGCAGAAATCATGAGCTAAAAACACTCCGGTGCTAGCATATCAGCTAGCCACATTGGGTTAGCCTAACTCTCATTAGATATATGACTTTATGAGACTTCATGACACTAGTTGTCTACAATATGCTGGACTGTTATGGTTCTCAGTCACAACTGGACTTCATTTTTAATAAAAAATTGAAAAGATGAAGTTTGGTGATAATGTTTTTGCCTGTGTGTTCATCATGAACCACTAAATGGGTTTTAAAGAATTCATGTTCGTCTATAATTGGCTTTTGGAGTCAACCCAGTTGCAAAGCCAATTAGTTAGCTGTGACAAACACTAAACTGGTTATAATGCTATGACTGTTTCAGATATTGAGCTGAAATGTGGTTTATTAGCATCTGAGATTCATTCTCAACACATTCCCAAGGTGCTAATAGATCTTGGAAATGAAGATATCAGATGTTATGATCAGAACCGCATACAACACACAGTTCTACCTCCATTATCATTACCGTCACACAATTCTATTGTCAAATTTTCCTTTCAGTAATCTCCAGGTCAGTCACATACAAAGACTTAGTGTGAATTCGCAAAGACACACGTTTACAAATGCACACATTAGGAGGCTTTGATGTAAGCCATCCCTGTAATGATCAGGGCTTAGCTCATCTCATTTCCTTGATTGAAGCTGTACAGCAGCATAAATAATTCATTCTCATGTATATTGCAGTGCTTTAAATCACGTTTTTAAAATTCAGTTTGATCATTCAATCGGGGAACACGTGTACACCTTTGCCAAGCTGCCTGTCCTAAATGTAATTCTATTTTAAATTGATCTCTGTGCAAGACAGGTGACCATCTGCCTCCAAAGATCAAATAACACATCGCTTTATGACGGCGCTGACACCTCAAATAGGACTTGATCAGACAATTATTTTATATGGCTTCTGTCCAGATGTCCAACAAGTCAAATGTAATCAGAAATCAACTCGTATGGTTTCAAAAAGCAACAGAAGTTATTACTCCCATCAAGAAATCTCAGTGCTACACCCTGACTTACAGCAGCATGAGAACGCAAGGTGACATTCAACGTTATTTTAGTCACACAAACATGAAAGCAATTAACCAATTACAGCGTGTTAGTAACAGCTTGTCAATGATAATTGCTAAAAAAAAGGCAGAAGTGTCATCCTATTTGCTTTGCAGAGTTTTTAAAAGCAATGAGAAAACTACAGTTTATTGTGTTAAAAGCTACAAAGTAGGTGTTTTAATAATTAGTTCAAACTGTTGAAGAAATCTGACCTCAGAACGCTTGATTTTATTTCCATTGATTGTGGAGAAACATTACTTTGAGCCTAATTAATTAAGAAAATGGAAAAGGAGTTAACCAAACCTGCTGCTAGTACAGCGACACGGCGGAGGGCTGGTTCACTTATTTTAATCACAGACAGGTGTTTGTGTGAGCTTTGGTTTATAAGACTTTTTCAAATAAGTATTTTAGGAAGTTGCATCTTGTTTGGACATAAATACTTCAAAACCTCCATTTAACTCTTTATTTCCTATAAATTGCAAAAATGGAGAGTTAAAATCACAGGGGTAAATAAAGGCTCATCTTAATAATAGTGTCAAACTAAGGAAAGGAAATTTATTAAAACACATTTGTATTTGATCCCTTATATTGTCCTCCTGGCCCTAATTCTGAGTTTTTGTCTGAATTTTTGGATGTTTTAATCTGACTCATCATAGCAGATTTTTTTTTAAGTGACAGCATAAATATAATCTTTAGTAATCTACTGGAAAAATGGACACACAAGCATGAATAAATATGTGTTATAGCTCATTGAAGCTAGATCTGTTGTCTCTTAAAAGTCTAATTAGAAAAAAATATATGCATAAATGGCCGCCTGGCTGAGGGAGATGCAGCAGATTTTTAGGGGTGGCCATTACCCCCTGCCCTGGGCCTCCTAGCGGTGCAACTTTTTTGCATCAATTGTTTTGTTTGAGCATAATTTACATCAATTAATTGCAGCAGGTTGTGCCAACAAAAACTCAACATTATCAGAGTTGTGCTCCCCCCCCCACATCACTTACACACAGAGACAAAGGTGTTTTGAGCTCAAATGTGTTGCTGAGCTTGTTGCAATAAGACCTGTTTGCTCAGCCGGCTGGAATGCTGTCAAAGATCCCAGCTGCTTTTCTGCGGGGAGGCGGCAGGTTTGTGTCGAGTTCCTTCCACGTGTGTGGCTCTGCTCAAGTCGTAGGGGGCAGAGTGGTCATTCTGTCACCGCAGATGGACAGGAAAAGCCCCGGGGGCATCTGAGAAGCCACGGGCATTGTAGTTTGCATACTGTTTACGTGCATGTGATATTCTGCTGTTGGTGTGTAAGGTGTGTGTTCACGACAGCAGTACAAAACCCCCTCCTCGTGCAACAAATGCCATCCATGTCTGCCTGGTTTTCCCTCCAAATCATCAGATCAATCCCCCTAAAACACACACACACACACACACACACACACACAATCTGGCCACACAGAAGCAGGTTATAACCTCATACCTAGATTATGAGTTTAGCATCACTTGAACCAGTGGCTTTTTTAATTTCTCTGGCTGGCAGGATGTGCTGCCTACCACAGCTTCATGCACTGATTAGACCTTTGAGTAAACTGCCATGAAAATGAAGGAGAGTGAGATAGAGAAACCAAAGCCAAGTGAAAGGCACATATTTTCTCATGTGTCACCTTTTCTTTGTGCATTCTAAGAGCAAAACCTGCAAACAGCCAAATATGAAATTTCAGATGGTGTCATATCTCATCTAAGCTTTTATAGCAATTTACTGTGTTTTGCAAACGCAGTATGGGAGCTCTATTTGTAGTCTCTCCAAATGCAGTACAAAGATTTGTTATCAGCTGGGTGTCACAGCTGGTGATGAATTAATAAAAACTGCACACTGATGGGATATTCATAGCTTAAAAACCCAGAGCATGCCCAACATAGCTTTAAAGCTAGAGCACATTTCAGATAAGCGTACCAGTTTATTCTTTTGGTTTTTATTTTTCTCAATGCAAATAACTGCCCTTCTGCACACCGCTTTGTGCAAAATTAATTTTAAAATTACCTTTAATTTTATAATAACTAGTTCTTTAATTGTGATCAGAATATTTTAGAACCCTCTGTAAATTTGATGATTGAGCAGGGAGTTAGTGAGGCTATAGAAATATTTTTGTTCCATGTTTTTGTGACGTTCATGAACATGAAATGTACCGATATTTAAAAAAAACACCTAAAGCTCCTTATATTGACTCTGAGATACAGATAAGTTTGAAAAAGAGCTAATGAAGGTCAAATACATGCTTTTATTTTGTAAGGGAATAAATAAAACATGTACGTGCTTCATAAAGTAAGCTAAATAAATATTATTATAAAATGCAACTACTTCTAATAGTCATCTCATTAGAGGGTTACTATGTTACCAACAGTATTGGAGGGTCTGCCTTCACACACACATGAACTTAAATGATATCTAATCCATCATATGGTTTAATAGGAAGTTGGTTAAAACTTTACAGGAAGGGTTTCCACAGTTGGACCAGAAGTTTCCTCTTATTTGTCTGAAATATAGGATAACATTGATTTGTTTGGGTGTCCCAATACCTTTTGGCAATAAACCAGTAAATATACATCAAATAAAATTGATAATTATGATTGCAAAGTTACTGCAGCCACTTACAGAGTGCCTGCTATCTCAGCACAGAAAAGATCCTTTTTTTTTAAAGATTGTTGCAGAGAACATGAAGGATCTCCTGTCCTGCAACAGCAGAGCGGAAGGAGCCTCCAACTGTTGTTTGACCAGTATGCTGTGTTCAGAGCATGCAGCGTTTCCCATTACGCAGAACAGCTTGTGCAACATTCGTCTTTCCAAAATCCGCTCTGGGGGCTACAGCGTAGTCCCGACCACAGAGCCAAAGCTCTTAGTTTGTTCCGTTTCCTTTCAGTTTGCTGGCTCCAGAACTGCTGCTTCAACAGAAGGCTGAAAAATGACAACAGACTGATGAAAGTTATTCTACATTAACTGCAAAAAGAGATCTGCTGCTTACTCCTATTTTTTTTTTTTTTTTTAGAAAATCTACGATCATCTCTGGATCATATAAGAGGAGACGGCTGTTCCAAAATCATCACAAATACGGGGCTGCCACTCAGCCTGATGACCCCCTTAACTGTAAAGTCAGAGTGTTTCTGCAGGATGGAGTTGGACACTTGAGGTCTCAGGTCTGCAGGGTGAAGATGGAGCGTACGAGAGCTCTGACCTCGCTCATACACAAACCTTTATTCAGATTGTGGTCCGTTTAAAATGAGGACATCCCCAAATGGACAAACTTGATAACTTATTATAGTCATAGTCAGAAAAAAACACAAGGAGCAGAGCAATGTTGTAGTCTAGATTTTTCTTTTTTTTTTCCAGCTAAAACGGTGTTTCTGCCTCGCACCACTCCATGTTTTAGGTCAAATAACGCTCGAGGGTTGCAGTTGCCTCAGGCGTCTGGAGGTTCCGAGGCTCATCTCCATCATTTTATGTCAAATGTGCATCATTGTTAGCGTAACAAATAGACTGCTGCAATTATTTTGTGTGATATAGAAACAGAAATATAAATCTCAAACTTATCCGTTGAAAAGTTCTGAAAGTTGTTTATTGAGAATTTGACAACAGACTAGAACAATAATGAGGGTTTATAATTTACAGAGTGTGCTAACAGGAGTTTAAGCATTTACATTTTGTTAGAGAACAGCGAACATCAACAGGTATCCATCTAGTGATAAAGATGTGCAGCTGCATGCTCAAGGGAAGATTTTTTTTTTAAATCTTTTGCAGAGCCAGGACTTTTTGATGAGTCAGTTTTCTCTGAGATGAACTCTTCTTTGCCTTTTTCTGCTCCATAATTGTGACCAATTTCCTCACATTTGTTAATCTTGAATGATAGCCATCTGCACAAATTCCATCTCAGTAAATCTCTCTTAATGTCAGCTGTGCAAAAGGCCACTGTTATTACCTTACTATTTAACAAAATGAAAGATGGCTTACTCCTACCAGCCCCTTTGTCACACAGGCTTCATCTACAGGCTTCATCAGGATAAAACGCACTGATTCAAGTGTCTCAGCCTGGATAGAAACTGGGCTTCCATCTCCCTTAGTGTAAGCCAAAGAACACAAAAAGTCACATAGCTATTTTATATATTTGCTCTTGTTGAAATGTGGCTTGAAAATCTTAAAACTTGTATTGATATGAATCAGGAGATGGAAGTCTTTTCAAAACTCCAGACTGAAATAAAGTCACTGATGCAAACTTTTAAAGTTTGTAGCAGAGTTTGAGGTATTTTTCAGTAAATGTTGACTCAGCAGCCCACTGCACAGCCAGGACTAAACACTAGACAATCAAAGCTTATATATTCAGATTACTGTTTCCTGCATCTACAAAAGATGACTCGAGCGCAGGCTGTTACGGACAGCCATGGAAAAGTGGATTCCTGCGATAAAGCCTTCCTTTATCTCCTGGAGAGCGACGGTAGAGCGCTCCTGCCATCTCTCTGTCTTTTTTTTTCTTCCTACGGGACCCCAAACATCACAAAAGTCACAGAATCCCCAGAGAGCATTTCTCATAACTTTGCAAACACTCCGTGTTTTGATGTGTCTGTTTTTTCTGATGACGCGGTACATTTCAATGATCAAGGGCAGCTTCTGAGAGGACAGTAAAGGTTAGCAGATAACCACACACACACACACACACACTCACACACACTCACTTTGAGCTGCTTGCCAGCACACCTGCGTGTTTGAAAAGGGAGGCATCATAAAGCGTCTCTCATTTTTATTCTGCAGCCATGAGGTGACAGACCATTGTTTTCCTGCCTGTGTTCCCTTGTGCATTTTGATTCCTGCCAGAACGGATGAGCCTATTGAAGTACTCCATATGAGAGGTCATTAGATACAGAGCTGGTCATCACTCTTCTGCATAAGGCACTCTGTTGAAGTGCCGTCCTTCACACAGGTAAAGTTTGAACTCATACATATGCAACATGCTGTCTTTAGGATTCAAATCTGTTGCTGGTCTTGCTGTTTTATTATTCTTAAGACATTTTTTGCTCAAACTACATTTGGTTACAATCTCAAATTGAATTTTTGATGATGAAAAGGAAATGGGTAGATCATAGATCTAGTTGGACAGATCAGCAGATATCCTAGACTCATCTCCAATAAAAAAATAGAAGAAAAGGCTGCACCCATCTTTGAAATAAAGTCTACAGAATAACATTAAATATCCACTCTGTTACTGAAGCTTTTTGCTAGCGTTCAAAACCACCAGGATTTTTTGTCTTTCCTTTCTTTTTCTGCCCAATATTTCCACTTCCAAACCAACTGATATCTGCTCTAGGATGATGTAAAAGATTGACAGGAGGATACTGTCTGCTGCTTTTTCCCTTCATGACACATAGTCAATCTCATGAGCTACTTCTATAGTAAGAAATGGAATCTAAAAAACACAAAAATAAGTAAAAGGCTATCACATTTAGTGGGAATATATCCAAAGTTTCTGAAAAGGCTGCAGAAATCATCCATATGATGATGAAGATGAAGATGCAAGGTCATTTTGCTAATTTACTAAAAGGATCATGGGAGTGAGGTTGTCTTCATGTGTTTACAACAGTTTCCCCTGAGGCTTTCTGTCAGGGACGCTACAGGGGTATTTGGTGCTCGGTCACTTTTAAGAGCTATCTGGCACAACTGACGCAAGAGCTGTCTTCAATCTTCAGGTGAATTTAAACCATTTCCAGGTGTGGGTTGGACTCCAGTCATGTTTTTAGTTTTCATTGACAGAACCTCAAGGCATAGTCATTGAGAGGACAGCATCTGATTTGGGAACCTCAGGGGCTCATCTCTGCTTTTTGCAGATAATCTCATCCTGTTGGCATCTTCAAGCCATGCCTATCGGCATGCACTGGAGAGGTTTACTGGTGAGCATGAAGCTGCCTGGCTGAGAGTCAGCTTCTTTAAATCAGAGGTCTTCATTCTTAATCAGAAAAAGTGAATTGTTCTCTCTACTGAGTGAGAGTAGGAAGCACCCAGAGATCAATCTAGACGTTGTCTTCACTAATGAGGGTGTTCTGGTGGTGTTTTTTGACAAACAAACAAAAAACTCATAAGATCTTGTATATAAATGGTAGAAATGAGCTTTTTTGATATGGTGGTCAGGATGAGCCATAGACACAAGGTGAGGAGCTCCATCGTGCAGGTGCATGGAGTAGTGCCTCTGCTACTCTACATCAAAAGGACTGGCTGCATTATGGTGCAGTTGATATAATTTTTGCCTGGCAGTAAGAAGGTTGCAGGATCGAATCACAGATTTTTTGCATGGAGTTGCATGTTCTCCACATGCATGGGTTTCCTTTAGGTAGTCCGGTTTCCCCCCACAGACCACAACATGACTGATAGGTCAAACTTCCTTTGGATGAAAGCATCTACTAAATAAATACACATCAAAATAAAAGGAGTGATTCAGAGTGAGGTAGTTTGGGCTTTTTACTAGGATGATGTTACGCTCTCCGTAATGTTGTTTGAGGTCAGCACCCCGGACAGCGCCTGTGCAAGCTGCCCACCTCCTGCTCAGCTTGAGTCTCCTGCTTCTCCTGTTCAGCACCTTGGAGAGAGGCACGCTGGCGAGCCACGCAGCTGAAGACGATTTGGGCGGCTTTAAAAGTCAGCTTCGTTCAGTCACTCAGCAGATCTGTGCTCTCATCTACCTCGGCTGCGACTTGGTTCTAGCGCTGTTGTAGTGTTCCTAGCAGAAGTAGGCTATAGCTGCAGCCTGGTGGTGTTGTGTTCTGAGAATTATCAAAAGCCTCGCATCCTCCTTAGTTCTTTGTAGTCTCTCCTCCTTTAGTTACTGAATAGTGTTTTTAGTTGAGTAGAATTCCCTGTAAGTTTTGTCCAGCGTTCTGTGTTATTAGTATTCTCATTTAGTGTTTTCCCTTTTTTTGTGTGATTTTTAGTTATTATACCTGTAACAAGAAGCATCTTTTGTTTAGTTTCTGTGCAGCGCATCTTCCTGCAAAACCCACTGACACAATAAACTGTTTTAATTATACTTGACGCCTGGTTTGTCCTGCTTTTGTTTTAGTGCCCTGTTTTTAGTCCTGGACAGTTTTGGGGACGTAACAGATGCCTCATGGCTGCCTTCCTCTTTTCTGGCTGTGTCCCACTAGAAGGAGACACTAGGGTCACAATTCACAGGAGGGATTATTTATCATCTCTGACATGGGAATGCCTTTGGATTCCCAGTAGTGTTGCAGAGGAGAGTGATGTCTGGGCTTCCCTCATGGACTTTTTAGTCCCATGATGCAACATCTAATAAACCTTGACATGGATGGTGCACTTGCTATGATGCCAAAGGTTTGTGAGAATGGTCTTTGCAAGGTATTAGCAAAATCTTCAAATGATTGGGACTGAGCACAAGAGGCCATGCAGGATTTTGAGCGTTTCAAGGCTGTGGTGGTTCATTTTGGTGGAAGCAGTGGATCAGGGTTCTAGGTAAAGCAAGAGGGGGACATAGTGGCAGCTTATCCACGATGCAGGACACATGCGTGACTTGGTCATAAAGAATTTAATATGGGACTGGCCGCATAAATCTCATGCCTAGGATATAACTCCATTATGTCATCAATGTAGTGCTAGCATATAGCATCTTGACATGGTCCGTGAGACTTGTTCCAGGATGTGGCCTGGGATGTGGTGTGATTAAGGGCCCATGTGGGAGGATCCCTGTGGTCAACTTGTTATTGGTGAGGGAGCAAGTCAGCGTTTCAGGAGAGCAAATGTTCCACAATCCAGCCATGTTTTATAGGAGAGAGTAGTCGACTCTCAATCCTATGGGGGCCTAAAATGAGTCATAGACATAAACTGTTAAATAATTCATCAGAAAATGTTTCATATAGTGTCTTGTTGTCCATCTTAAAACCATCTAAAAAACATTTTTGATGTAAAGGAATACCAGCCATTGGATCAGATGTCTCATTTCAATCACATTTACTTAAAACGCTGTCTGAAAGGAAATCTGTGTGAGACGGATGTGTGTATGAGCACAGTGTAAATCTCTCAGTGTAAACATATTGACCTGTCAGTAGGGTGTTTGTTGCATGTGTTGCCCTGCCAATGGTTCTGTGTTCCAAATTAATCACACATGATGAGATGATTAATCTGATTTATGTCCCACTATATGTCCGCTGTGCCCACCCATCTGTCCACCTGTCTGTTCAACAGTGATATGTAATCCTGCCTAATAACACTAATAGGGCCATGTTTTGACTAATAAAGTTTGGAAAGCTAGCACACATATCTATTTGTGTAAATGTCTAGTGTTTTCTTATTTGCTTGTGTGTGATTTCCTGCTGTTCTTCTAATTATAGTGTGACCCAGTCATATGCACAAGGTCTTTCAATGTATTTGTACTTAATTGCATCAGTGCAAATGGAAAATCAGCTGTTCTATTCACTTTTAACTGCTATTAACTGTGATACCATCATGACTTAAAGTGGTTGCATTGACACACAGAACCAGTTGGCTTGACTTGAAGTGAGCATGGATCGCTGGTGGCAGACTTTCTCCCGTAGGACCGTTTCGCTGGCCACTTCCTCTCTTTGGCATGTGGAAATGTCCCATTGTTTTTGTGTCTCACAGAGATTATTTTGGTATGTGTCTACTTAACAGTAATAGCATTAATAGTCTTTGATTATCTTGTCACAGTCCAAAATGCAATCTTTTGCCAGGCTACATTTGGCCAGGATGTCCATAACAACCATATGGCTTCAGCAGACAGTCAGCAACCCTCTACGGTAGAAGACAAGTAACTCACCACATCACCCTATGAAGAGAGTATTATCCTGCACCAGTGTAGTGTATATAGTGTAGTTAGACACAACTATAAAGCTGTTTGTTATTAACTATAACAGGTGCAGTAAAGGTGCAACAATGAGAAAGTGGAATGGTTTTGCAGGTAGAGACCAGACAATTCATCCATCCTCTTTACAGTATTTTGACTGCTTTTCAGTAGTTGTGCATTTGAAAGGGTTCGTGTCACTACTGCTAGCATGAGGTGATACCTGGACCCTATATAGGTTTCACAGGAAGTCCAGTTCCACCAGGATGACACATCAATAAGTGCCAAGGTTTGCTGTGACTTCTAACACAGTCTCAAGATCATGGAGGAAATTCCAGGAGACAGGCAGTTACTCTAGGAGAGCTGGACAGAGCTGAGGGAGAGGACCACTATCTGGATGAGTTCTGCCAGAGCCCTACAAAGTGACCTCCAGTGAACCACTGGCATGAATGCTTCTGACCAAACTTAGTAAAACAAACTTTATTAAAGTGCCTGTGACTCCATATTTAAATCACTTTATATTAAACAGGTGTAATCTTTGATGCCTCTAGATCAGCGTTGCACCATTATAACTCAAAATACGCTGTAATTATTTCCTAACGAGCAACTCAGAGATCAGAAGAAAGCGCCGTCTTCCGGTTCTGCTGGGTTTCTCCTTATATGGCAGCCTGACACTTCTGCTGCAGCAGGGGGCAGTGTTGTCACGTGAAAGAGAAACGAAACTGAAACTAAACACTACACTGTCTATGGGCAATGGCGGCGGCACTGCCTCGCTCCAGTTGTCGTGAACGTGCATGTGGGAGGAGAATTTACCATATAAGCAAGTCCGGATCACTATGACCTCATAGCGGGCTGGAGTGAAAAAACCTGTTTGAAACCTGGG
This sequence comes from Callopanchax toddi, assembly GCA_006937965.1. Classification (NCBI taxonomy): domain Eukaryota; kingdom Metazoa; phylum Chordata; class Actinopteri; order Cyprinodontiformes; family Nothobranchiidae; genus Callopanchax; species Callopanchax toddi. The sequence goes on along the minus strand of SSNR01000038.1, from coordinate 335,888 downwards.
TCTGAAATCTTGAAGAGCTTCTCACTGGCTGGACTAGGAGACAGATGGATGCCATTTTTTGCTCTTTCTGGCAGGTTTAAGGTGAGAACTCAACATTGCAACATGATAGATAAGTCAGAAAACATGGAAACCGATGTCATGGGCACTTTAAGGTGTCCTCTAGTGTCCCGTGCTCACTGCCCGGCCAATGAACACCAGAATTGGCAGGTTCTGCACTGGTGAAGCTCATGTGACAGAGATGGAGTCTGGAGAAGATGCAGTAATCAGTACGCTACCTGAAACATTGCTCAGCATGATGGTTGGTGGGTGAGTTTTGGTCCAGGAGACATGTCCATGTAGGGACACACAGATCTGCACAGGAAAAATGAGACCCTTCACTGGTTCAGTGGGTCTTGGGTTCCTCCTGGTGTAAGGTAATTCCCAGCCTCATGTGGCAAGAGGCAGTTCCTGGGCGATGAAGGAATGGGTTGTAATGACTGGTCTCCACGCTGCTCTGACCTGAATCCAGAATCTGGGACATCGTGTTTAGGTCCATCAGACGCCACCAGGTTGACCTCAGACTGTCCAGGAGCTCAGTGATGTCCTGGTCAGGATCTGGGAGGAGATACTCCAGGACTCCATCCATCATCGCATCTTTTGATGAAGAGTTTTGCAGGAAAATATGGAAAATGTTGACCATAAACAGCTGTTGATTGATAATTGTTTGCCTAAAGTAGGTCCCTAAAACCTTTTATTTTACAGCTTATTTTTCAGCATTCATTTTTTTATTTCATGAATTAATGATTTTAGTCAAATAAAGAAGTTAAAAAAAATCAAACACCAATAATACAAAATTTAAAGGGAAAATTAATTCTATAAGGCAATATTTAAGTTGTAATAAATGTTGATTTGTTTATTTTGTTTGGAAGAGTTGTTGACTGTTCAATTTACACCAATAATAGTCTATTACATGCTGTTGTTAGGGATATGATTCTATTTTTCTCACATTGTTTGTTTTTGTCACCTATTTGGTGAATAAAATCAAACCATGTTGACTCAGAATCAGATGCACCAATTTGAGGAGTAGTAATGTCTCTCACCAGAGTCCTAATCCTTTCCTTTAGGCCGGATGAGGTTGTACCACCTGGGAGTTGCCCTGCTTTGAACCTCACCCCTCAATTTCAGGATACCTCTGGGTGGTACGGACCTCTCTCTGCTCCACCTGCAGCAACAGTCTCCTGTCTTCTGGTGGTTGTTTCATATTCGTTTCTGAATTCTGTTTACACACATTTGATCACGAGGCATAAATCCTGTGTTTGACACGCTGCAATGAATAAAGATGGATGAAGCATCTCTGCCTTCTTCTGTTGTTGAAAAGTGAAGCTGAAATATCTTGTTTGCAGGTTCTGCCAGGTTGATTTAGAAATCGGAGTCTGGGCTGGAGAGAGGAGGAGCAGAAAGTCCTGCATACACACCGACACATGACTGTGTTTCAATGTGCATCAAATCACAACTAAATGCATCAGAAAACTGAATAATAGAAATATTTAACTTATAATGATTTGACAAGGCTTTAGACCAGGGATGTCCAAACTTTTAAAGGTGAGGGCCAATAGTTCAAAGTCCTTTTTTAACCCAACAATAGATTTATTGTGATTGTTGACATATTTGTAATCCACAAAAATACATTATGAATGCAACATTTTAATGAACAAACACTTTTTCTGTAGAAATGGATCAGAAAATGTTTGTAGATCCGAGACATAAAAGGGTCTCGTATATTTAGCTTGATTTCTAAAAGCCTCACATTCCCTGGATCTGATTGGTTCATTATTTTAGTCTCTTAATGCAAAGATGTCCTCCATTCTCAGGAACAAGAACAGAATCTGGGTCTTTGATGCTGTTGGATTTAGTCACGTTTTAGGAATGGAGCTCACAAGTCAGCGTTGTAAATAAAGCCAGTGAGGATTTGTGGGGTTTTTTTTTTTCACTAGTAAATAGTACAAGTACTCTTGAAAAACAGCTGAGGGCCAAACAAAATCACTCCGAGGGCCACGAGTGGCCCCCAGGCTGCACTTTGGACATGTCTTAGCCAATTTAGCCAGAAGTGAAAATCACAAATTCTAACTTGAGATGCTAAAAACCCAGTAAAAATCAAGGAAAAGTTGCTGATATAAAAATCAAACTTAATAAAACCTGAATTAAACAAATACATTCAACAAAGAAATGACTGTAAGATGTTCATACCAGCATGTCTGCTCTTTGTGCTGATAAAACTATACGATTCAGTCCAGCCATCTTAGCAATGGGTATGAAGTGAACAAAGACAACTTTTCAGAATTAATGTTCATAACTGTCACATTTTGGGTGGGTTGAAGGAGGATCCAGGCGCAGATATATCACAAGTAGATTTTTATTAAACAACTAAGAACAAGGGAAACAGACTAAAGCTAAGGACGAGAAGACAAGGATCTGACAAACACAGACGAGACAGGCGAGGTGATGACGGGACGAGACACAGGTGGCAGGATTACAGAGTGGAAAACACCTGTGGACACAGAAGGCAGAGGGTTAGACAAGGCACAAGACAGGACACTAGAGGGTGACATATGACAATAACGTGGATTTCTGATTACTGTAGGCCAGGGGTGCCCAATACATCGATCGACTAGTCGATCTTGAAGGCAGTACTAGTAGATCGCGAGCAACCTAGTGCTAGCCTGTAGCAAAATCAGTCGCTTCGCCTGTCTACCCGGTCGCGGTAAAACTTAGTCCCCCGCTTCGTCCTTTCACTACAAAAACCTAAAGGGATCGGTGGTGAAATGGACACACACACACACACAGCTCACAGCTGCTCCTCTCTGACACAGGCACTGCACACAGCAACAGAGACAATCAGCTGCAGTACAGGTGAGATGCGCGCACGCAGCTCCTCCCGATTTGGAGGCCCTGACACTGCAAAAAATGATTCTCTCATCCAGGGTGTTTCCACATGTTGGAAATCTTTTATTATTAATATTTTAAGACAATACCCTTTTAAAATTGTACATAAAAACAAATAAAATAATAACGTACTGTATTTTAGGGTCTCCAGTTTTAGTCAGGGATATTTTTTTTTTGTTTTTCAACTGTTTTGAACTGAAATGCAATTTAAATGCATCTTTTTCATAAATTAAAAACGCTTGAGGTTATAATTTTAAAATACAGGTCTATTATTTGATTCTGTCCCCCAATAAAATTATTGAAAATTTAAAAAATGGTTTTTACAGTAAATTGTATTGTTAGTATAAAATGCAATTAATTGCGATAATTATAATATATGGTAGCTCTTTCGGCGCTGCTCATTGTGAAAGTAGCTTACAGGGTGAAAAAGTGTGGGCACCCCTGCTGTAGGCTTTCTTACATGAAAATATTTGTTGCATATTTTGTGATGTGTGGATACCGCAGTTAAACAGCTAATTATCTATAATGTTTAACTTTTTTCTAACTGAGTCATACTACGCCACGCTTTGCTTGTGAGCCTTGACATTTCTACTGTGGTGAGAAAAATGAAGGTGATTTTTGGAAACAGTTCTTTTGATGAAGTGTTCAGATTTTTGTTCTGTTGTTGGGATTCTATTGATTACTGTGAAACTATTTCGCCAAAGCCTGCATTTCCTTCAAATTCATACCTGCCATCACAAAAAACAAAACCCTCACATTAGAAAAGAATTGCATGTTCAGAAGTTCAAAACTTCATGCTATAAAGTTGTGTTAAAAAAATAATGAATCCAACAGAGCCATCAAACAGAGTCATGGTTCCCTCGTGGAAGGAGGTCATCATCACTTACAGTGTTATTTCTCTTTCCTCTAATCTTTACATTTCATTATCTTTAGGTCAGCTTTACCCATGCAGTATTTCTCTAACGCTCACATACAACAGGCGGGTCAATACATCATATGAAGTCTATCAAAAATGCAAGCCATTCATAATGAATATGGAACTGGATTTTACAACATTGTCAAGATGACTGAGTGTGGAGCCCAAGACAAAGCAATTAAATGTGTCTGGTATCAGGGGACTGGAACACACTCCTCTAACCTTTTATTATATCGCCTCTGTCAAAGTACATACATTAACATGAATGCTTCTGATGTAATTAACTTTTCTATTAGCACACTGGCCTCAGAGGCAGCCAACGCCACGTTTTAAAGCGAAGGTGCTCATTCAGAGAGTTTGGTTTCCCATGACTTCCTGGTGGTGCAGCCTTAATTGAAATGCAGAAAGAGTTTGTGATGTTTTCAAAATTCAAATGCCTTTACCCTCGTGAATCAAATGCGGCAATTTCTTTTTGGATACTGTGCTCTAAGAAGCTAATGACAAGAAGCATGTCTAAATCTGATCAAAAGCACTTACAGTTCAATTTTTTCTTCTCAGCAGGGGCGGACTGGGACTAAAAATCAGCCCCGGACTTCCTCTCATTGAGGAACACCACCTGGGTGCAAACAGTGGAGCGCCCTGTCCCACACGATGACACAAAGACAGCAGGTCTGTGTTTAGTGGAGACTCAAAGACCTTGTTTTCATTGTGTCCAGGGTTTTTCTCAGTGAGGGGGGGCAGGCTGGGGCCAGCTGCTTTATTAGAGAGGCACATTCAGAAGAAAATCACACTACAAACATTGTGTATTATTACAGCAATATAATAACTAATTCAGTCACAATGTCACTGGATGCAGGAGCTTCAATAAGTTTCAAAATAAAAGTATTTACCAAAAACTACTTTGATCTCTTGGTTATCCATTTCAGTGACAACATGAAACAATATTTGTCTCTAATGCCTGAGACTCGGAGGGAACTCAGGGGGGTCCAAGGGTGGCACTGGCCCAACCTGGACCCCCCCCCCCCCCCCCCCCCCCCAACCGCCACGGACATTCTCTCTGTGCAGGTGTGGGTTTTGTTCAGTTCTTCCAGTTGAATGGTTAAATAATTCACAGAAAGTCACAATTTTATTTTAAGTTATTGTCTCTTTGGAGCTGTAACGTATGCTGCAACAATAAAAGTGTAACAGAAAAATAAAACTATCCCTTCCCACCTCTATATCCACCACCAGGGGGCAGCAGACCTAGATTTAAACCATTTTTTTTTACAAAAGTTCTAAACCTAAGTGGTTAATTTCAAATTTATGTTGTGTTTCTACCTGAGGTACATCTGTAGAGTTGGCTGCAGGTGACTGTTAGTGAAGGAGGAATCTTTATTAGCTAAACTTAATGATCCAAACAGAACCACATCTTCTGAGCATCGTGCATTCTGATCTATGGAAAGTTCTTCTTTTGCCTTTATTCCCCCCTCAGGTCATAATAAAGAAAAAGTCCAACAAACAGTTTATAAAAACTCCCCACTGATGAACAACTTAATCTTTTTTGTTGTTTTTAACTTTTTTGTTAGACATCAGAAGCCACTGAATGTACAAATCTCAGTAAAAGTCTTTGTTTTTGTCTGATATGCGAGTTGTATTTGTCTTTAAACAGCTACCTGTCCTCCACAGATTAGCTCTCTGTTTTGTCAGTGACATAAGTGAATAAATACCTGGAGGACACACATTTCACTTTTTAGCTTGAGCTGACATAAAAGTAACTCAAAAAAATTCCAATGGAGACATTAGCGATGGGAATTCTGGCTCTTTTAGGAGAGCCAAATCTTCAGGCTCCGCTCATTAAAGGAGACGGCTCTTTCAGCTCTTCAGATTTTTTGTTGCCTAAATTCATTTGTTAACAAAAATGTTAAATTCTATGTAAAATGAGTGAGTTAGCAATGTTTAAATTATTTGTTTATAACGACATTCATGCTAATGATGTTCCAGATGTTGCTGCCTTTAACTGAGAGCACAGTTTATCCACAAGTAGTGCATCAAAAACATAACACATGCATCAAATGTTTATTATTTATATCTGCTATTACACTAAACATAGAACAGCGTGCTACTGAAAAAACTAATCTCAGTTTGAGCATGTTGTGTTTGTAGTGGTTGTTTTCTCTCTCTGTGTACTGTGTCTGTATCCCAGCCCCTCCCCCGTCTGCTCATGAGGACACAGAGGCCACCGCACATCACATAGTGACCAATCATGTGCAAAAAAACTAAAGCTCCAGCTCCCAAAACTTCACGGAACCAGAGCAAAGAGCTGTTTTCTTCAGGACCTGCACAACTCTCTGAAACATACAGTAGTTGTTGATTTCTTACTCATTCACTTTGCCCGTGTTGCAAACGTTGTCACACCTCTTCTTTCTAAAAAGGTGGCAACAAAAATGCAACAGACAACAAAAGAAGACCAAATTATGAGCTGAAGCAGTAAAATAAAAAAAATAAACTTCTGTTTTGTTATAAACATTGAGATAGTTTAACACGCAGGGACCACAAGGACACAAAAGCATCACATTTCTGGTGAAAAATCACTCTGGCTGTGTTTGAAATGTCCACTTGTTCACTACATAGTGCCCTATGTAGTGGATAGACGACAACAACAACAACAACCCTATATTTGGAGGGGTGTGTTCACAGTACAGTTTATTCTATCAATTCATAGTAACTCACCATATTTAACACTCAGTAACAATACAGACATGATGATGACAGAAATTAGTTAGATTACCTGGTAACGCCATTCTTTTAGCGTTATTACAAACACTGGTGATCACAGGATGTGAGACTGATACCATGATGTAACACACTGTGTGTGAAGGCGTGCAGAATGAACTAGTGTGCACAGCAGCGTACATGTTAAGTGAACCCCTGTGTGCCGAGTGTCCAGTTTAGTGTCGCATAGATGAACTCAAGCAGGATTAACCTGAATGACACACCTGAATCTGAGGAGACGGACAGCACCATTTAGCTGCTTTTTATGAAATCTAATGATGTCAGCAGCAGCAGCAGCACAACCCTCAGAAAGTATTCCTCATGAATATTGACCCGTGTGTTTACAGTGATGGTGTCTAATGTAGCCCGACTCTCCACACAGGGCCTTTGGGATTATTTACTATGCTGTGATGATGATCAGTGGCAAAAACAACTAATTGAAAATCTCTCCAGAACAGTTTTTTTTTTATTCATGACCTTTTCAAATCACACCAAAAAACATGCAGCTATGACTTCTCAAATCAGAATATTAAAACAGTGTAGAGGAAACTATTCTCGGGTTTTGTTCCACCGCCGCAGCGGTTTAATCACTGTTGTTTCCCTTTAATAGCAGGGTCCCTGTAATTCAGCACAAAGCCTGAAAAACTCCAAAACAACAGTTTGATGCAAGGTTTCAGCATCAGCACGATCGAGAAGAAGAAAAATGAAACCGTTTGCAAACACAGCCCCACTGTGCTGATTGAATAATGGCGTAATTCTAGTTTCAGAGCAGCAACAGAAACAATGTAGGTAGCTCCTTTTTATATCCCCAGATTCAGCTTCTTAACACGTGTCTTGTAAGCATTTCACCGAACGTCTAAAAAGTGCTCGACGGTCTTTTGATAAAAACATTTCTAACACTTGAGAGGCTCCATCAAATCACAAACCCAGTGAAGGTGATAGGTGGAAAGCTGAAGGAATGAGGAAAAGAAAAAGGTCACAACCTGGTGAGAGAACCTTAAGGGACACATTAGGACGGTGGATTACATCCTGAGCCAAATGGAGGGAGGACGGAGAGAGATGGAGAAACATACAAAAGTGCAAGCGTCTGCACTCTGCTCCCTCTGACATTCACATATCTGAGCACTGGAAGAGCAGACTGGTTTGAGCCAGTATGAAAAAGCCTTTTAAAAAGGAGGTTGATCTAGCCACATATCATCTTTAACTGTCTGGCGGAATGCCTATTTGTGGAGCTGGTCATCAGACATTACGTCAGCATTTTTTATTTCCTCTCACCCTACATAAAACCTCTGCTCAGCCACTAGACATCACAGGCCACTCTCCTACAGTTTATATTTGGGTCTGAGGTCGGGTTTTAAAGTGCCTCAAAATGTCAAATGAAAATCAAGGTTTTACTTTTCTTTCCCCAATGCTAAAGGTTGAGGATGTTTATGTAACCTGATGCTGTTGGAAAGTTCAAAAAAGTTTGACAGCTTAAATTAAAAAAAAAGTTCTCTTCTTGAGCTGTAAAATGCCATAATTTCAAAATAGTGAGGTATTTTCCTTTGTCTAAATGAACCCGTATTTAGCATTATTGATATTATCAAGTCTTTCGCAGTCTGGGCTCTCTACCATCTATCTTCTTTTGTCAATCTGAGCCTGATCAAGTGTCTTCCTTTGTGTCTTCCTCCCTGCTTTACAATGTTAGTAATCCTGTCATTGTTGCTGTGATCATGTTTGTATTTCTAATCTAATTGTATGAAATGCAGCTGTCTAGACAGAACTGACACGTCAATTGTTAACCGTCAGATTTAAAGGATGACTTTACAAAGCAGAGCAATACTTCATCTCTGAAGGAAAAGAAGATGCATACAAATGGATTTGTTTTAAAACCATAGTAAAGTTGGAAAAAATAATGTGTTTTAGTATGAATCTGGGCAAGGAAAACAAGACTGTATTTTTCCCAGCCACTTACACCAGCTCCTCCAGTGGGATCCCAAAGTATTCCCAGACCAGCCTAGGGACATAATCCCTCTAACAAGTAAGGAATGAGGGGTAAGGGGGTGTGATTTGTGACTATATACCACAGTACAACATAGGGGAGTTTGGTTTCTGCATTTGACCGATCCTCGAGAAACAGAGGGCGCCAGTTTCATGGCACCCGGGAGGCAATTAGCGGTTCAGCATCTCGCCCACTTCGACACATGGACTGGGTCTGGGATAGAACCCTGATCTCCTGATCAGTAGATGATCTCTCTTCCCCTTTGCAACAAAAGCATGTCCCAGGTTCAGAAAACTACATGTCTGACTACATGCTTCTTTACAGAGTTTCTCCCAGATGTTCAAGCTCAGGAACACAGGTGAGGGCTAGAATGTAGACCAGGAAGTCATAATCATCTTCCAACTTAGCTTCTTCTTCTTCTTCGCCAAACAGACTAGTTTAGTATCCACATCACTGCATGTTGCCCCAATCCAGTTGATCTCCCAGGCGGGCGGCATAACTCCGTAGGCAGAGTGTTCATCTGGCAACCAGAGGGTTCAAGCCCCATCCTGGCTGGGTCACACATCCTTCCCTCACTTGAGATCAAGCCATAACTGAGATTTTTGCCTGTATGCAGCAGCAGCATCTCTTCCTGGAGCTGCGTGGGAGGGGCCATGACGTAGAGGTTCGCGACTTACTCATTGCCCTGCTGCACCCCCTCCCCTTGGACCAAGTTCCGAACCACGTGGAATGGTGTGATCCCATTCAGGGGGAGGGAACTTGCAGGTCACCAGTGCTCGTGCATCTCTCCAGTCCCTCCCCTGGACTGAGGACCAGGTACTGGATTTGCTGCAAGGTCCAGACAGGACCGACTCTGGGTCCAGATCTGGACCGCAGTCCAACTGTTAGTGACCCGTTTCTTTTAAAAATGCAGTTTTTGCTTTAGAATAAACTTAAGAAATGTGTTTTGGTCAAACTAAAAAAAGAAGTTTAGTTCTTAAATGTCAGTTTTTATAAACATTTTATTCAACTAATTCAGATTGACTACGTGTTTTGGTCGACTGTTGTTAACATTTGAAGCCGAAACATCCTGTTATTTGATGCCATCATGTTGTATCGTTATTCTTTTTATGTTTTTGTGTAGTTTTTGAGCTAGAGTCTGCAGAATATTGCCTCATTAATTTACGCGGAGGGGACAGAACTTAAAAACACATTTTCAAACCAGCCACCAGGGGGCGCTTCTTTTGTTTCTGCTTCAACCTGTTCTCTGGTTACAACACGTTGATAAATGAACCCATAAGAGTGAACAGTGTTAATCAAAATCATATTAGGTTTTCTTAGCTTCAATATTTCAAAGTGAGTCTTCAAAGTATAAATGTTGTTTACTAGACTGTAAGCATAGCAGTCCCAGATCAGACATGGAGGACCAAACTGTGTCACGCAGCGAGCCTGAGGCCACTCCGAGCCACTGGGTGGTGCAGCTCTAATAATATCCCATTAGCTGCTGAAAGAATGTCACAATACAAAGAAAAAAAAACATCTAACAGATGCAGCTCCGCAACGATAAAACAACATTTGTTCACCTCAGCTGAAACATCAGTGGTCAGTCTCACTTGTCATTGTCTTTCATCTTCAACCACTTTCATGTTCAGGCCTTAAAAACAAAGAATGATGCTCCACTTACAGGTGGATGATTAATGCATCTACTCTACACATTATACACTATGCTGTCATTATAGACACTGAAAAAGATGCATCTAGATTTCTTTAGTTCAAATAATACCAAAAATAACTGAACAGGTGAAACCTAAAGATGCTGCTGTGATTGTAGTTCTTCACATTGACTCACTCAGAGTAAAAAGTCTTTGAAGACTTTTATTATATTCACAACAGATTTGAATTATTTTATTCAGACAAATGGAAGACAAGGGTAGCTGCCAATTTGTTGACACTTTATTTAAGAAGTACTGCTATCAACAAATGGTTTTATCATCACTACGGCCTTTAAAGTAATACTCTGAGATACACAGCTTCCATGAATATACTAAGTGTTTGTCAAGTATATTTCTTCTATGTATTTGGTAGGTAACATGTTTTTAACAGAGGGCAAATCTACAATTATGTTAATGATAAAACAAAATTCCTAAAATCCTGTAAGCTGATGACTAAAGATGAGGTCATGGTTCACAGCAGGAAGTAAGATGGAACATTCTGTCCAGAACGAGGATGACTTTTTGCATCAGGTGAAGAAGTATCTTAATGTCTTGTTATTGAGTAGTGGTAGGCTGATCAGCTGACTTTGGTTGTCCATAGAACAAGGCTGAAGCTCAGAGGAGATTGTGAGTTACATACTGTATTTTACTTATCAGCTGCAGTTATTTTATTTATCTGAGTTTTACGTTTTATTTTGGTTTCATGTCTCCTCGCCTTCTTCCGCTTTATCTGGATTTGGGACACGGAGGCAGCATCCCAAGTGGGGAATCCCAGACCGCCCACTCCCCAGCCACCTCCACCAGCTCCTCTGACAGGACCCCAAGGCATTCCTTGGCCATCCTGGAGATGCAACTCCTTGTGTCCATAGGGTCAACCTGTGGGCCTCCTGCTGGCAGGTCATGCCCACATCGCCTCCCGTGGAAGGTGTCCAGAAGGTATCTTCATAAAATGCCCACACCACCTCAGCTAGATCCTCTATGAGGAGGAGTAGCCGTCCAACTCTGAATATGTGTCTATAAGTTATTTGTGCATGCATTTACACCACTTTGTTTGCAACCTTGCTGTTTTAAATGTGCTTTACTGATTGAGGCTTCGTTTGCAGAAATGAAGAATCTGCTCTGGTCTGTCATGGTGAAGAAGTGATTAGTCAAACGTTCTTGATTTTACTGGCTTGTCTACATTCTGACCTTCTGTTATGGTCATGGTTGTGGATGATTGAAAAAAGAACGAGATTCCGAATAAAAGATGCTAAAATGAGCTTCCTCTTAGAGTTGAGGTGAAAAGTTTCATCATTCAGGGTGAGGTCAGACTAGAGTTGCTCCTAAAGGAGGTGCTTTGGGTATCTGGTTAGGACACCTCCTGGTTGCTTTTCTGTGGAGGCTGACTGTGAGAGGGATGTCTAACTTCTCCTTCTGGATCTGCTACCTCCATAGAAAAACCTTGGTTAAGTTGAAGAGGATGGATGGATGGATGGGGGGGGCACTGTTCTCTTGAAACCAGGTAGCATCCAGCTAAGGTTTTATCATTTCTCATGGCTCAGCTCTGCTGAGTTTTGTCCTTCCTGAGGACATTTACATTTGTATTTAGCACCACCCAAACACACTCGGATCATCTAAGAAGAATGTTGGGTGCAGGTCTGAACTGTCTAAAGTGAATAAAGCAATAACTAATATGTCATAAGTCCATGATAATTGTGTAAGAGTGTTGTGGTTTTGGGCAGCAGCTACAGGAGGATCTCAGTGGAATTCCACTTTAAAACCAGATCAAATTGGCTTCATGCTTCTCAGTTCTAAGTTCTGTATACAGTGTATGAGCATAACAAACTTATATTGCCCATGTATTGATAAAGCCTCTATATTTGTTCAGGATTAGTCTAAACCTCTTACAGTATGTTCAATCCTATTTAAGCCTTGGAACAAACGTTTCTCTGACAACATCACAACTGAGTCGCAGTTCACTTTCTGTTCTTGTAACTTTCTAAATCAATATTCATTTGTTTATTTACCAAAAAAAGTCTTAGAAGACTCCATCTTTTGCTGCAGGGATCGTGAAAATTCCCGTCTGATCTACCTGACCTAAGCAGGAGCAGACCTGAGGATTTATCGAATGCCATTTAAAATGTCATCTTGCAGCATGAGGAAAAGGCTCTTCATTTATAGTAATTAGATGAATATTTAACCAGCACATTATCGGTTCCTAACAGCCTAAAACTCAAAGAAGAAAAAGCCTGAGTTCATTATTATGGACACAATGAGGCATTACAGGTATTGTTTCTTGCTCACTCTAATGGTAAAAGTGTCTCTCGCTGTCATTTACTCACTATTGATGAAACAATCCCTAGCTTCCCACGGTGCAAACAATAATACGGTGTTTTAAATGCCATCTCCCTCTGTGATTCCCTCGTCCTCAGTGATCCCGTGCACATCCTTATTCCTCTGTCATGCATCAATATCCTCATTAGGAGATCCGTCATTTTTAAGGGATGTTGTTTTGCCTGATGGAGGGGGGGGGGGGGTTAAGGAATATAGCTAGTTAGGAACAAAAACCGAGCTGGAGAATTTTTAGATCATCCTCGCCGTGAGGATCTTCTTTGCTCTCAGGATGTTTTGCATACCCCATGATGAGAGATTGGCACCGATGTAAGAGCGGGGTGGCAGCTGCGTGTGATAGCTATCAGCTTTGCTTATTCACACATGTACACATATGCAAAAACAAACACTCACACGCAGCAGGATCAGATACAGACATGAAGTGTTTTGATCCGTATCCCACTCATTTGAATACAGTGCAAAATGACACCGCCAGAAGATTTGGGGTTTTTTCTTAAATCTTCGCAAAACGTCTGTGGCATGATTCAATCTAACAAGCAAAAATCATATTTTTTTTTTCTGCAAAGATTTGACACATCTTTTACTTTTCAATTAATCTTTGTTTACAGCTAAACGCTGCTAAAAAAAAAAAAACGAGTGTCACATTGACAGCTGCTCTAATTACTGTTCCCTCTCTCTCTCTGCATTTTTTTTAATTCTCACATTTACAGTTCATTAACACATAACATGACTTACATGTCTCATGGTTTGATATCTCAGAGTGTTTAATAGAGACAATAGAAAACTAGAAACTTCCTGCTGTTAATTTCTAAAGCTCGTGCATAACCTGGGTCCCTGCCTCAGTCCCAAACCGTCGCCCCTGGAATTGGCATTAATTGCTTCAGAGAGGAAAGTAATTATCTCAGGTAATTATTACTCTGGGTAGAGTGAAAAACTAGACAACCCTTCTCCGCCGGTTCCCCGCGGAGAGAAGTAAATAGAATTCTGCCTTTAACATGCTTTAATTGGAGGGGCTGGCTCTGAAAGCCATACGCTCTCATGACTCGAGGGTTTTACAGCACACCTGAAAGGATATGCACACACACACACACACACCAAATAATAATGTGGAGATTTGTTTAGTTTAATAAAATACATTATTTTATACCTGCCTTGGCCAAAAAAGCACCAGAAATTCCAAACAGATTTTGCCGTTTGATTCTGGAAGGCGTCGCCACCTGATCATCAAACAGAAGCTGCAGCTAGAGGTAGTCGGTGAGCTCGGAGGGTAAAAGAACAAGGAAGGCTGTGTAATGATGCCTCTGGAGACGTGCCCACAAACATGCCACTCACGCATCAGGTGGTGAGTCCCCCGCCAAGCAGTCACATCTGTAATCCACACGTGGACACACACAAACAGCTGCATGAAGGCAACAACCTCACAGCTAAACGAGGTAAATTCTGTCAGGGGGGGAAAGAAAAAAACATGTCCAGGCATCCCTGATGTCTTTGTCCTCCAGAACTCCCTTTTGTTTTGTTTTTTTAGGTCTTTGGACAAAACTAGATGTCTGGAAAAGAACCAGACGTTACCGAGCTTTGGATAAAGAACCATGTGCTACAAAGGCTGCAGACATTACTGACAAATCAGGTGTTTGTGTGTGTGTGTGTGTGTGTGTGCTTAGCTGTCAGCTCAGGCTAATCCTACAAAGTTCTTCAGTTTAGATTAAAAGAAGCCAAATTAATCTGGAAGTTGCACATTATGTGAGAGTCTCCTTCAAATATTATTTTTTGGAACAAAAGACTAAAACAGCTCTCCTGCTAATAGCTTTTGAACATGCAGTGAGAAGACAGCTGTGATTATAATGACCCATTCCCAGGCAGGCAGTCTGTGGGTGGCTGCAAAAGATCGACTGGTTTATTTTTTTTAATGCCTTGAGAAAATGTGAGGAATTAAAAATCTGTGTTTTAGTTTTTATACATCATTTTAATTGGTTTTTATTGAACCTCTGTGGTTATATTCTACAAAAACATGTGCACTCCAAGAACCAGCATCATTATACAGGTTAGCAATACAGACTCTTTTGGACCTGCAGGTCAAACTCTTCTTATTTGTGCCTCTTTCACATTTATGTGATTGTTGTGTTGTTGATTTTTAGGGCGTCTCTGAGAAGTCATTTAAACATCAAGACTTCATACTAATGTTGAGGTTCTCAAACATAAAATATCAAAGCCCTTTGCCACAAATTATGTCTTCCATACTTACAAACTTTATTAACACGAGAACCAGGAGGTTGTTGGAAGTGCAGACGCCCCCTTGTGGTGGCTAATATACATTGCAACTTAAGTCAACAGTAATATTACAAAAACAGAAGCATAAAACATATTTTACATAAAAGGAAATGCAAACAGAAACATTAGCAGCTGTTGTACAAATAATGCATCTAAATCTTCACTTCCTGTTTAGGTACAACCTAGCATTAGCATTATCACAGCTACTGTATACTAAGAAAGTCCCATAATTCATTGTTTCAAAAGTGAGCCAAAGGCTTTCTGGATTGGTTTAACAAATGTTTGTTTGGTTTTACCAAAAGGCAACCAAACAGGAATTTTATGAATCTTGCATAACGTTTTATTCAGTTTAAAAAATATTGTTGCTGAAAATATTGTAAACTGGCAATTAATTTGTTACATTTAATTAGATTATTTAGGATAAAAACATTTAAAATATTACAACTACAGTACTTCAATAAAAAAACAAACAAAGACCGATAAATCAATAAGTAATATTATTAAGGTTTCTCCAACATTGGGAAGTCAATTTAAAGTCAACGTAATCCTGTCACTGGAAATATTTATTATTAAAATTATTACATTAGACACTTGTACTGAATTTGCCTACAGCCTCTGATTAAAGATGAAAAATGTCCATGTGTTTGACTGAAAATGTGTTTATTATTTAAGGTTTATGACAAAGTTCTATTAAAAAATGAGCCAAATTCAAGAAGTGTGAAGATTTGCTGGTCAGGAATCGATTTTTTTTTGTAAAGATTCCAATATTCCATCAGTAAATTTATATATGAATATATTTTACATGTCATTTAGCATACTGGGTTTATTGACTTGACATTTTTTATGGTAGAGCTGAAAAAGTGTAAAGTAATATTTACCAGTTTGCTGCAAAACTAATAAGTAATCTAAAGATTTCTGTGATGTTTCTGTATAATCAGGCTCTTTCAGTGGAGATACAGGTAGATTTCAGCTAAATGCATGGATTTACATTTCCCCCTTAATTTATTAATCAGAGCAATGACTATAGCCTACATTTTTAAATAGGGCGATTCAGTCCATCATTTAGAGAAACAAAAAAAAAACCATTTGTCTAATTCATGTCTGCAAATGACTGAGATAAAAATAAAGCAATCTATATTCTGGGCTGATTAACTTTCTGAGCTAGCCTACTTCACACAGCCTGCCGTGGAGTGATACATCTGCACTGTGAACGTATCAAAAAAAGTACCTGAAACTCATTATTAAGTTTGAACACAAGCTGCGATGTGCATTCAAAAAGCATTTTTTATTGCATTTCATGATGATTTTTTTTTCATGCAAGCTTTGATACTCCAATATGTAGAAAATTACACAGCCAATTTCTTCTTCAGACATACCGTCGACAGTATTTTTAAATTATCCTTCATGGCGAATTTAAAGACTGTATCTCAAACTCTGCCTTCTTACTGCATCCCACATAATTCCATCTTTTTTTTTTTTTCCTGTGCATCAAATTCCAATCAGGTAAGCATCTGCTTAGAATTCACTAAACAGCCCTTCATCGTTATGCTAGGAGGGTAAAAATTAGAGGTTTCTAGGATATTGCTCATTTTCTCCATCTTCTGTTTGAGTTAGGATCTGTGATTTATTCATTTTTCATCGTTTTGGACTGGAGATAGTATTCAGGGCCAGTTTTGGCTTTTAATCAATGTTGAGATGAGCAGGAGATGCGTTCTGTAATTTACAACACTATCTCCGACTGACTCTACCTAATGTCCTAAATTTGCAGGTGCGAGCGCCGCTGCGCCCTTCGGCTGTAGTTTTATAGAGAAAAAAGAAACATTAATCACGTTCCCTGATTGCATTTATATACGTATTTCTTTATTTGTAAATCAGCGTGCTCAACCCAGAGCTCATTTCCGTGTCCTTTTATTGCTGGTGTCAAAGCCGATGCCATCAGATGGTGGTTGAAGCCAATCTAATTACACCAAGAGCAGTATTTAGATGAGACGCTGCAACACACGCGAGTTGCGAAGCGCTGGATGACTAAACTCGTTTTAAAAATAGCACCCTGGGAGAAGCAACAAACAATCAGCAGATTGATGAGTAGGAATGAAGTGAACTTTCACTGAGTTGTCACGATGATACTTGGCTACATGACATTTCCTTTTCATGATTTTAACAGTTATGGAGACTGATTAGGAATATGCCAAAGAGTTTTGGTTTGACAAGCCCATTAAATCCTTCATGTGTGTGTCTCTGATGTGCTTTTTGCTCTTGCTTCTGTTTTTTTTTTTTTCTTCATATTTCTGACAGATGCTCCCAATTTTCCTCCAGCCTGCCTTCGCTTGGCCCTGCTTTTTTTACACTTGAGATAAAACTAATAAGGAGGAGGATTTCACATTTATTTTGATTCATCCCGCCCTTTTCATTCACTTCTATGTTTGTGAAGCTTGGATAGTTTCAGCATTTATACTTTGTAAAATAAAGTTGATGGCATGGGACTTATTTTTATTTATTTTAAAAAAGACTGCATGTGAGCCTATACAGTATAGTAAACGATGGCACCCTCTGGTAGGGGCTGGGGGTGGGCAACGTTTCTGTAACCCTTGACCAATCAGTGCAACCAGATGCAACCTTCACCAACAGTAATGCCGTCGATAAAGCTGCAAGTCTTGGGTTGGATCACTGAGAGGAAAAACAAAAAGACCAAAGTAACTTTGAATTTAATAAGGCCTAGTATATCTAGAAAGAATGCATTATGAATTATGTCTTTCATGTTAGAATAATGGACTTAATTTGCATCAAAATAGTTTTCCCCAAATGTTTTTTGCGGTTTAATAAAATGTCCTGAAGACACGAGTCAAGGTTTCACTGTAGGTGTTACAGTCAGTGATCTTTCTCTTGTGGGTGTCTGTTGGGTGCCTCTTCAGTGTCTCATAGATAGAGGTATCATCCAACATTATGATGACCTTCCTGTTGTAGTTGGATGTGTGTTGTAGTTGGAAGACCACTGTGCATCACATACCCCTTATCAGCTGGTAAATTGGCCATGTTGTGGTTTTTGCTATGGGACGATATAGCCTTCCCGTCATGGGGTGTGAGGTGGCAGTTATGAGGTCAAGAATTGATATTTTTAGCAGAAAAATGGCTAATTTGAGTCACTTGGCTACTTCCTCAGGTTGTGTCAGTTTCCTGTCGGAATCCTCATCCATTGGTCTTGACTATCCAGGCTGCAGGTCACCTCCATTACTCTGATATATTCAGACGATTCCAAACAAGGATTGGCTTTCTGCTGTAATCTGTGGATCTTCTGTTGTTGCAGTTTTTTGGTCTTTTTGTGTTGTGATTCCTGTGTTTTTTGGTCCCTGAGGTCCAGTGACCAAAGCCTGCTGGTGGTGCAGCGTACCAGGCTAAAGACTGAAGGAGAGCATCTGCTGCTGTGGCCCCCAGACCCCCTGAACCAGAGATCAGTGACTCAGTGGTCTCTTTTAAAAAGCAGCTCAAACACATCCCTATAAACATGATCACCTGCAGATTAGTTACCATAGATAGTGTCATTATGCTTGGTTTCAATTTTATGATGGAACATAACATTTTTGCAGTCGTGAGAAAAAAAAATGCAACAGTTTAAATTTTGCATAATCATGTTCTGATTGATAATGTCTGTAATTTGAGATAGGAGGGGTTGGATGTACAGAGGACGCACTATGAATCATGATTCTCTACAATAAAAAAATAAAAAGAAACCGTTGTAAGGATGGACAACTAGAGGGTTCTGCTCAGCTTCTGTTTCAAGCTGTGCAGCAGTGGGGCAGAGATGTGTCTAAGCTGGAATCTCAGGAAAACAGGGTTTGGAGTCTCTGGGGGACTGATTGTGTTACCTTGCTGTGTGTCCAAGTAATTTGATTGCGGTGGGTCTTTGGTAGCACCTCTAACAAGTTGCGATCGCAGCCAGGTGTGTGAAGTGATGAGCTGCCAGCCAAGGCTCCAGTGGCTCCACTTTCCTTTTGTGTGTCCTGTGTTCACCATCCTGGAAAGATGAGGATCAGTGATTTCTGTGAGGAGGTTTTTTTTTTTTATGTTGTTGTTGTTCAATTAACCCTCATAAGTCTCTCAGTTTCACCTCTGAAAACAAATTTATAGGTAAATTAATTAGATTTCAGATATGTTCTGTTGGTTGTTTAACCAAATTACCTTCACTTTTGATCCTTGTTGTACATTACCACATTATGTTCATTTCATTTTATGCAATGATTAGGCAGTAATATAATATAAAATAAATATGTTTATAGCATATGCCTGTATTTAAAGACCTTTACCTCTTTAACATGATTAGTAAACATATTACAAAATATAAAGAGGAGAAACAAAGAACTATGTCAATTTATAAGTACATTATTTATAGAATTACATATTCAAATATATACTTATTTTCCACTCCAATAAATGACAAAACATTAAAAATGAGATGTTTTAGGTTTAAATTTAAGTTATTTTTAGCTTTTTTTTTATTAGACAGCAGATACAGTTTCATTAAAAAAAAAGGTTTCACATTTAATATTTTCTCTTAATAAAACACAGCTTCATACCATCACTATGTGAGCATGCGGTCCATCATTCTTACAGCGTGTTTTCCTTTTGGTCCATTGCGGTCTGTTTTGCTATTTTTAGCCGTCTGGTTTCCTGCCTGTTGTTTTCCTCAGCTCCCCTGATTTTGCTCATCCATTCCACCTGTTGCTCGTCCGTCTCCACTCAGCTGGTCCCGCTCAGTTAATAGTTTGGATGCTGAGTAACGGTTAAAACTATTGTCCTGTTTCTGTATGTTTTGTTTAATTGCTTCTTCTCCTGCAAATCGGGTGCTTTTGCAAAAATGTCAAATTGTTCAGCTTGTTCAGAACTGTCCAGCTGTGAGTTTTTGCATTAATGCATTTTATACATTTTAATACATTTTGCTTCTATATAAATGAATGCAAATCCTTCACATTTTTAGATGCTTTAACTGCTCCTGACATGCTTTCTGATTGGTTGAGGCTGCTCACAGTGAATTTAGATGTCAGATTACATTTCAGTTTCAGCCAAGATCAAAACCATATTCAGAACTTGGACCTGAACCAGGTCCAGTACCAGAACCAGCTGTCACCTCTGTGCTGAAAATGTCAAGTTATTTTCAAGAAGATAGTGGTTTGTTTTTACTGTCGTAAGTAAATTCATGAGTGTGCATGTGTGAGTTCTCTCCAGATAGACCGGGTTCCTCCCACAGACCAGAAACATGCATGTTTTCTTAATTAGAGATTCTAAACTGACTTCAGGTTTGTGCACACGTCTGTGCACGTGAGTACTTGTCTCTGTGTTGGCTCTTTGACTGTCCGGAGTGTATCCTGAGTCTCGAACATTTGACTGCTTGGATAGACCCACCCTCATGACCCTGATCAGGATAAAAACAAGAGGGGAAACTACACTGTTTATTAATGAGTCACTTCACAAAACCATAACTCACTGAAACCGCACTAATCTTCCTGAAAGGAAGGTGGTTTATAAATATATACATGTAAAAACAATGTGATGTTAAAATATTAAAATGTCAGCATTATAAAAGATGATTACAAACCGCTGAAGGTCATTGATGTCATTAGTGTAAATCACCATCTAGTTACACTGTATTATTTAGAGATCTACATTAAAATGAACTATGAAACCAACCTTGTGCTGAAAACATTTTTTAAAAATAAACATATTCCCTCCTTTCCTAATTAATGTCTTCTTATGAGCTGCCTCAGTTTGTTCAGATTCAAAACTGCAGTTTTCTTTTTGTTAAATGTTTCTTCTGATTTGTTCTGTCTTGGACAAAGAGACTCTCCTAAAACTGAAGCAGGAGTTGCACCTTGAACCTGGTGTCTTGTATTTCAGGATGTGCAACTCAGTTTTTCAAACCTTTGTTTTGTCAGTGCAACATCTGCAAAGCAGGAAGAATTGAAGGGGAAATATTTGCAAGCAGGTCAGAAGCAGTTTTTCTGCTGAAAAGCAGAAAACTTAGATCGAGTCAGATTCGTGTGTCTAACGTGTTTAATTAGATGACGGCTACAGCAAATTTAGCACACCTGAGCCAGGAACCAAAGCTCTGGATTCACTGGTCGATCAATGTTCCAGTCCTCACTGATGGTCATGAGCTTTTGGAAATAACCAAAAGTAGAAGATCACGAGTAAGCGGCTGAAATGAGTTTCCTCCAGGTGTCTGAGCTTATTCTTAGGGATAGGGTGAGGGACTCGGAGTAACACTCCAGCTCCTCCTCCACATCAAAAGGAGCCAGCTGAGGTGGTTTGGGCATCTTGTGAGGATGCCTCCCTGAGGAGGTGTTTGATGCGTGTCCTGCCTGCAGAAGGCTCTTGGGTCAACCCAGGACAAGCTGCAGAAAGTATATCTTCAAGCTGGCCTATAGGAAGGCCTTGTGGTCCCACTGGAGGAGCAGGTGGAGGTGGGTGAAGAAAGGACAGTTTGGGATCCCCTACTTGTGATGCTGCCCCCCTACCCGGATCTGGATGAGCAGGAGAAAGCAAAGCAAGGCGAGGTGCGGCACACTGATGATGCAATGGCTCTGAGACATAAGGAGTACGCTCCAACCTCCACCAGAAGCTCAACTAATTCAGTCACGTTCGTATTTTTAGAACCTCTCCATCACTTTTCTTCAACTCTGCCTCCTCTTTTCTCTCAATAAATGTTTTTCTTCCATTTCTTTTCTATCTTTTCATTTTCCCTGTTATCTGACTGTTTCCATCAGCAGCAGTGTTTGCGGGGCAGTGTATTATGGCTGCCATTATCTGTGTTACAGTAACTGCCTGTCCACTGATAACGGTAATCAATTACATCTCTGTTCAGAGTGCCAGTAGGCACTGGATTAGATATTGTTCCTATGCAGTCTCCTCATCTGCATATTATCAGGTCTACGGCTCAAATGGAAGGCGAACTGGATGTGCACGCTTCCTGCTTACAATTTCAAGACGATGATTAAAATTATAATACAGCTGTAGATCTTTAATTCAACTTAATTTTTGAGAAAAATATTGAAAATATCTTTTTTTTTTGTCATTTTATCTTGACTCTAATTTGCTCGGAGGGCATTTAATCTGCAGATCTTTGCTGTGTGCGTGCACTTGCAGCAAAGGTCCTTGACTATCTGCAACAGCTGGTCCTGACTGCAGAAACGTTGGTGTTTTTCCTCTTCCCCTTGCCCAGTAAGCACAAACGTATAAATGTATGTGAGTTAATAGCACAAACAGGACCTGTAAACGCAGTGATCTTGATCGCCGAAAAGTTTGCCGACACCTAGGAGCCCTTTAAGCCCATCATCATCTGGCCCTCTGTCGTAAACCCGTGGTTTACTGCATGTCTGTGCCGAGACATTCTCACTGACAACTTAGTCTTAAAAAACTAATAGAAGCAGTTTGATGGAAAAGTAAAGCTGAAGGATCCAGCGAGGACATCACTTTGAGAGTGACGTGAAATGTGTTTGTTTGCGAGAAGGTGTTAAAGTTTGAGCCTCTGTTTACTGCCAATAGGTGCAGAATCACAAGTTCAACAATACAAGATTTAGCAAAACCGGTGGAGGTTTTTATGGATTGTGCAGAAATGTTCAGATAATTTGCAGAACCAAGTTTTAAATCATATTAGATTTTATACAAAAAGCAGATCATTTTTTAGGTACATAAAGACAAAGACATTAAGATCAATAAAAAAGTTTAAAAGCTAAAACCAGAAAGTTCACACTCTCGTCAAAAAGAGATAAAACTGAATAAATACAGCGACAACTCATCAGGGTGCCCCTCCCTCTGTTCACTAAGTTATCATTAATGCTTCACTGTGATAGTGACTTGTACAAATCAAAAGCTGAGTGTAAAAAAATAATAATCTTGATTTGATAAAATCAATCTTTAGAAGACCAAACACAAACAATCCATTTGCCTTTTTGGACAAATGGAGAGGGAGAGAAGGAAAGACGGGCTGCTGAGGAGGATCTGTGGTAGATTACTAAAATCAGCATGCATGACAATTAAATAGAAGATTTGCAAGTATTTGTCACTTTCCCACTGATTGGGCAAAAATTCCTGCTGTTCCTGCATAGATGAGTTCCTCTGCTGTGCTGTCACTTTTTTTCTTACTGTTTGGTCTTCTTTAATGTCTCAATGCCGTGAGTTAAAAACGAGTTTTTTAATGTGTGAGAGAATTGATATGTGGCCCGAGAGCGCCAGGAAGGTGTCAGTCAAGTTAGTCTGTGGTGAAGCAGCTGGCAAGAGCCTGAAACTAAAGACCTTTAGTTTTTGCAGAGATGCAGACTGCAACACTTTTCTTCTTTTACGTTTGAGTATTGCAATGCAAAATATACAAAATATACTAACTTTGTTTTATTTTGGACTAGGAATGCACTGATACTGGTATCGTATCGGGCCAATACCGATACCGATCCAATGTACTCGTATTCGTTAAAGTTAACCGATACCAATGCACTTGCTTTGACTGCGGTCAGAAGGTGGCTTCACTGACCCTCATTTGCTGTAACAAGCAGAGAAGAAAATAAAACCTGTCTTCCAATTTATTGCATTTTTTTTTTTGTGTGTGTGCGCGATAGAAGTATCGGTATCGATACTCGGTATCAGCAAGTACTCAGATCCTTGTATCGGTATCGTATCGGTTTGAAAACAGTGGTAATGCTGCATCCCTATTTTGGACACTACTATTCAGATTTGTACTTTCCTGGATGATGAATGCATGAGACACAGTGATAAGAATAATGACTTTATGATATATTGCATGAGTTGATTGCTACCAATTTAAGCTTCCATTTGTACATCAGCTAAAACTATCTATGATGGATAATAAATATCCTGTAATGTTGTCATTTGGGGAAAAAAACACTATTTATAATAAATGTAATAATAGGCTAAATATAAATACATTTTAATAAAATAAAACTCTCCTAAATGATCTCCTATTTTGATATTTTCTGTTTCCATACATTTTTAACATGCATTTAGACTTTAATGCTCCAAGTTTCTTGAAGGTCTTTCAGATTTTTCTTTGTATAATAGCTGTGTTCTTATTGTGCCCTTAAAAATATAAACAATATAAAGGGGAAAATGGCTATAACTTACATGCTTGTCCTTAAATATTTACAGATTCAGATGTTTTAGTCACCAGTAGTCATAATTCACAACTTTGATGAAGAGAATGATCAATAAACCCATTACTGCAGCAGGATTGTCACAGTTTTTCTCCTTTCTTGTGTTTTTCTCAACCTATAATAAATATAGCTCTGTGTTTCAGCTGCTTGTATGGATCAGAACGTGGCCATATGGTGCATGAAGACAGCATTAAGCTAAGACTAATGCTTAAAGAATATCAAATCATGTGATGGTTTTTAAATCAATAAAACAAATGTATGAAGTGTCACAGTGTTTCCCTTTTTGTGGAATCAGCAGATCATTTCTCTAAATGGATAATAAATATTATCAGATTCTCCAGTTAGATTAAGAATTGGATCACAAGACAAGGAAGAGGGAGAGAAATGCTTTTAAACAAAATTTTCCCAAATCTGTTAAAGACGAGCACTGAACAGGTTAATGCAACATGTGAAACAACACTTATTCAAACCAAGAATCTCCGAAAGCAAAAACATTAAAGAAAAACAGGCAGCATTTGGATTTTCTTTGCTCGATAAGCCCCGCCTCCCGTCCCTACCACTCTCTACAGAGACATCCTCGAGTCTCCTGACCAGCTGTATCTCCATCTGCTTGTGCATCTGCAGCGTCTTGGATCAGAGGTCCCTGCAGAGAGTGGCGAGGACAGCAGAAGAGATCATTGGGTATTCTCTCCAATCAGTTTACAATAGGACATGTGAAATATCAGAAAAGATTAACAGGGAGCCCTCCCACACTATTGCAAAAATATTTACTCTTCTGGACCTCCCCTCCCTCAGCAATAAATTAGACATAGCTCACTGGAAATAACTGTCAGGTTTCTAAACAGCTTTTTTTAACACTTAAAACTCTTCAACACATTCCTGCTTTAATTTGTGTTTTGAAATGTAGAAACTGAATTTTTTGTGATTCTTTTTATTCTGTTCTGCACAAAGTCGATTTGTCCTTCAAAATGGTTACAGCGTACGCTCATGCACTTATCGTTTGATAATATCTCTGCATGCGTACAACCTTGTACACACCTATAGATGCAGTGTATATATACAGTATATACCACCTGACCATGCTTAAGGTCAAGCTGTACTTTAATGTTTAATAAAATAGAATGATATATACAGTAAATGCATGTGTGTATGCACTTTTCTGAGGTGCTGATCGCAGTAAAAATCATAAAGACTTTCTTTAAAATTAGCAACACACTCCAGATTCTAATGCAATACATTTCTTCATTTTTTTGTGTGCTGCATGTTTTTTCCTGCATTTTTTTTTTAAAGATCTTCATTTTACAATCGGCATGATTATACACCGTTTTCTTTCTTTGCACTGCACATATCCCTGCAGTTGGCCCTGCATGTCATCTACATTGTAATGCATGTAATGGCTCAATAATGGTGCACAAATTGCACATAAGTAATGCATATCACCTGCCCCCTTTCATGCAAACTTTTCAAACTAACTTCTAATGTAGTTTGTTATTGATATAATGATAGAGTTTCAAACTGGGTGGGGTTTTTTAGTCTGGAAATTTCATGCAATTTTGCAAAATCTTACACAATCAGTTTGCATTCCAAGTGTCATGAATGACCCTCAGCTGCTGCAATATATAATTACAGCTCAGTATTTGTAGAACTGAGTGAGTTAAAGCTTTTCTGTGTTTGATAATGTCGATTTTTTTTTACTGGATTAAGAACTTATTTTAGTTGTAGTATAATATTGTATAATTTGTCCTTTTTCTCCCTTCCTACAAGTGAGTTTTAGCCAATTCACTCTTTTTGCCCCTCTCTCTGGTGAGATATGCTGCTGCTGCGTCCCACCTGCAAGCAATCTACTCATCAACCGCTGCAACTACTCAACACCTCACCGTTAATCACTGTTGGTGATTGTCTTGGCCAGGATCCACCTGAGTAACTTTACCAAGTATCCAATCAGTTTCAGATGGTCTTGATGAGACTCAGCCGATGACTCTTGGCTCCTTCGACACAAACCTACCTCAGAGTTAGCTGCCAGCTTCAGAGCCCAAGTTCATCCTGGGAAACAGAGACTCTTTCCTTGTTTGTTGCAACTCCCTCTTCAGACTCATCAGTGCTCTTCTTCAGTCTGTTTGTCTTTGGATCACATCCTCCATCTCTTTGCCTGCAATAATAAACTAACTGAATCCCCTTCTACCCAGATTCATCCATTATCTGAGTCTTCTGCAGCTGTTCTGGTGAGCTTTAAAGAGCTTGTGTTCACAGTTAGCATTTACCCTCATGAGCATGAATGAATGTTTATTTCAGAAGACTGCCAAGGTGGGTGTAACATATTTGTGCCCTGAGAAACGTGGCTACAAATTGATCAAAACTGCATGATTTGGCAAAAAGACAAATTGACCTTGAATCCTTTGCATTTGCACAGTAGCAATAATATAAATTCCCCCTCCCTCCTGCAGGTTCAGGATGATTACTCTCTTTACTCTGGCTTTTTGAAGATTTCAGGGTCTCTGACACTTTCAGACATCCAAAAATCCTGGGTATCACTCTTATTAGGTATGATGAGCTGGCTGTCAGTTTCCCCCAAAGGACCTAACTTTGAAACAATACCTATCATTTAGGTTAGCCATCACTCTCTTTCTTTTTTTCTCCACTATGTCTCTCTGTGTGTCTCCTGTCCTCACACACGTGGACGAGCTGTGGCCCAGGGGGACATTTTTCTTTTAACTGAGGGATCTGAGGGATGCAGAGCTGTGAATGCTTCAGTCCTGCTCTCCTCTGGTCCGGACTCTCACTCACACTGTGTTGGGAATTAATGACATCTCTGCGGTCCATCAACAACTCAAAACACACGGGGAGAAAAATTTTTTAAAAATGAGTTTCTGGGAGAGTCAAAGGGGGAAGAAAATAGCTGCTAAACCACAGACTTCACGCTGAATTTCTTTTCTTTTTTTCTCGTTTGGTCATGCACAGTTCTAAGATAGAAGGAGCAGTAAAGAATAATACCAAGAGACAACCTGAAAGAGCAATAGCACGAAGAAAAAAAAAAGAACATTAAGTTGCTGCTGAGTCAGATTGGTGATATTGCAAGAAGAAGTAATTTTGTTCTGGTTTTCCTCCAGAGACCAGGGACAAAAAAAAAGAAAAAAGAGTGAACTTTAACACGTTGTGCCCTTTCCTTTCACCTACTCGCGCTCATGCTGAGAGACATACTCTCATTGATCTGATTCAGGTTTTTTGGTGCACAAATAATACAAGTAGGCACATGAGAACACAGGGAGTACAGATACAAACGGAGCACAACTTTAACTGGTGTGTTTTTTAATGGAAATCACTTTGCACTTATCTTAACTCTGCAGAGCTGAATAAAAACATCTCAACATAAAATGAGTTATTATGGAAAATAAACCAACACGTAAACAATGAAGTGGGTTCATAAAGCTACGTCATTAACATGTAATATCATCTAGGCATGACCTGAACTAGGAAATTAAATGTTCTGATCAGATTGACAAGTAACAGAATGTCTAATTTAGGAGCTTTATGTCTCTAGTGTGGACAAATATGCAGAAAAGTAGATGCAAAGTTGGTAAATTGCAGTGACTTATCAACATTTGTTGGATTCAGTAATTTTTTTTGTCTTTTTAAACTCAATTTTACAAACCAACACTGTCAAACTAACTTTATTTTTGTTGTGCGGTGGATGACTTGGGGGGGTGTCTGCAGCCCAGAAACAACCGAGCAGATTACATCATATTCAGCATTGGCAGCAACAGAGGTCAAACTCAGCTCCTTGTGGATTCAAACTCACATTTAAAGTTCATCTTCATGAAAACAGTTTTCATCAATCTCTGGAAAACTGTCTGCAGCCTCCGTCTTCATAATCAATAAGTGCTGTAGTTCAGAGTGTGGTCCTGCAGCCAGGTCTGTATCAGTGATTAAAGGATGTAGTACATTTTATACTCATCTGAAACTGTCAGTTTTCAAATAAAAATGTTACAAATAGTAGAAATTGTCTTTCTTTAAACCAGTTTCTCACTGGGCAGAAACTGTTGGTGACAAATTGTAAACGACATGAGTTTCTGAAATGTCTGGAAACATTTGCATTTGAACATGTTCAAAAAATATTCTCTCAAGCTAGTTTTAAACACATTGCAGGTGTTTGGAATCCATTTTGAATGGATCTTTGTGTAGTTTCCTTTGGTCAGAAAGTGTTTTTGAAAATGTTGGGAGAAGTTTATAAAACTTGGATGACATTTCTGGTGCAACGTTGGAACAACATTGTGATCACATTTAGAATAAAACGCAAAGAAACTGACAGTGTGTGACTAAATCGCAACCAAAAAATTAGGAATGTATACATAATATTTTATGCTCCGATGACTAAAGTCAAGTTAGAAAAGTCACTCATAATTGTTTATGTGTTGATTACCTGTACTCCCAATTTAGTAACTAGGGTTGTTTAATATTTATTTATTTTATTAACCTTTATTTTACCAGGAAAGTCCCAGTGAGGTTCAGAATCTCTTTTTGAGGGAGTCCTGGAACATATGACATAGAGCATGATGTGATTTGTTGTGGAAACCAGAGCATCCAGAGGAAACCCGAACATGCATGAGAACATGTGCTACCAACTGCTCCACCATGCAGCCCAATGTAGTTAATGTAAAGATTATTATATGCAAAAATGTTTCCTGATTTGAGTGATTAGCAGCCACCATGACCAAAGTTACTTGTGACACGATGTCAGTGTTCATGTTTCAGTCAATTGTGAAACAACCTGTAATAGTTTTCCTTGTGCATGAGTAATTTCATCCTTTTGACAGCCTCCTAAACCCCCAACCTCCACTCTTTTTCCCCCCATTTTTACAATTCTGGTGTTGTTTTGTCCTCTTGTCTGGATTTCTTTGGATTTCTAAGGCTTAAACAGGTGGTAAACACTTATCCCATTGACATGTTTGTGCTAAAAACACAATTCTACAAGAACTCAGCATCAATAAACACATCCACAACATTTATTTTTTTTACAGAAATGCAAAATGGAAGAAGTGCAAAAAGATATTTAGTCTGAGCTACTGTACCAAGCTGCCACTAGTGCAGCAGACTGAACAACAGCATCAGGACCAAATCCACTTAAAGCAATTAAACACATGTAGTAGCATTGGCCTGTTTAAGTGTAAATAAACATATGAAATGTCAAGATTCTAGTGAGACAGAGTAGTGAAGGTTTGAGTTGGAGATCAAGTAGCTACAGGGAACACCCCGTCTCCCGGGCTGGCTGCTGTTTCCTCTACATGCATTAGTTCCCTCTCTCTTTTCTCTTTGTTGTGGCTCAAAGTCCCAGTTCAATATTGGTGAGCTGATGGTACAGTGGCTAAAAAAGGTGCTGACAATGTGTTGGGTCTCAGAAGAGAAGCAACTGTATCTCCTGTGAGCTACACTGCCTGGATTTTTTTCTTCTTCTTTTGTTTCAAGACTTTCTAGCTCTTTAGTAGCAGCTCACCTGTCCCAGATGGACCATGTCCGTTCAACCATAAACTTCTCACATCTTTACACACACACACACACACCGACCACTTATTTCTCCTCTTCCTTTTCCCAGAGCTTTAACCCTGCAGGCAGTTTAAACTCTCTCTGTAAGCTGTGAGCATGTCTACAGCATTTCCTGTTTTTACAAGGCAGGACTGGATATCTGAGTAGGTTAAATAAAAACACTTTTTATGAGTCTTGATGTTTCCTTTGTACATTAAAAATAACCTATAGTCAGGACTGGTGCTGCTGTTGTAGAATGAGAAGGTAAATTCATCTTTTCATGATCATTGAGGGATCATCTGTGTTCTTGGAAAGCACCTTTAAAAAACTGGGTTACACCGCTTGGTGTTATTTGTAAAATAAAATAAAAACAGAGGTATTCCAGTTCTGTTGAGATAGAGAGAGAGAGATCGCTCACAAAGGGGTAGATCAGCTTGGTCTGCATGGGTTCTTTCAATTCATAGATTTTTTTTTGTTGGGGATAAATTTATCCATCCCCATATTATAAATTGCGCGTATATAATATGCATCAATAAAATTCCTCCAATAAAGGACAGAAAAGCTGGAGGGATGGGGTGAAACATGCAGCTGTTAAAATTATTTTCATATTTTGACATTTAATCTGTATTAAAGGCACACTATGCAAATTTGGCTTGATTTTAGCACCCCCTAGTGTCCGTTTTAAATCACTATTGTAAAAGCATTAGCATTGTCTTTGGTCAAAAACACCTAGATCTAACTGTTTAAATGTCTCCTCAGCCTTCATTGCTTTCTACTGGAGCGGTTCATCACTCATTCAAAAAAATCAGCTGTGTTCAAGCAGGGAGAGATGGGAAAAATCAGGAATCATGAGCTAAAAGCACTCTGGTGCTAGCATAACAGCTAGACACATTGAGTTAGCTTAATCCTTGCAAGATACGTGACTTTGTGAGACTTCAGGGCACCAGACCGGAGACTCAGAAGTTGCAAACGTGGTATGCAAGCAGCAGGTGGGGCTGAGTGACTTTTCATTAACACTGTAAAGGGTCATATAACTGGCTCAAGAAAAAGATGTAAAAATATGAAAAAGTTACATAGTGTGCCTTTAAACCAATACATAATAATTGGTTTTCAGTTGTTTTTTACTTTTTTGGATCATTGCTCAATTTTTAAAGAATATTTTTACAAATGGAAGCTTTAATTATCCTGCACTTAATGTCGCTCAGAAATATTCATTTTTGAGGTGATTTTCAATAATATTCTCTATTCTCTCTGTGTGACCCAGTGCCAAAGAAGCTACTTGGTCACAGTTTATTGTCTATATCTTGAAGTTTTCACAGAACTTATTGACCGTAAACTCTTATGGCCATGCTTGAGTAAGATGCTGAACCCCCAATGCCCTTTCGGTCTCCCTTGGAAAAGAGATTCTTCATTTCTATGAGATAAAGGTTAAATCATTTTCTCAATAATATTAAATATGATTGTTGTTGTTGTTGTTGTTATTATTATTTTTTGTTTGTTTGTTTTTTATTCATTTTTGTTTGAACTCTCCATATTGAGTTGGGTAAATTGCAGAATTGACTTGCGGTCACCCTGAGAGCCAGATCGGTTCTCGATGGCTGACTTTAGCTTGCTCAGCCCAGGATTTACGGCATCCTGTTCATGGCCAGTCCAGCTCAGCTCAGACTGCATTTATAGGTTTTTATCACTTTATTTAACTTCTAGTTGAACTGATGATGTGAAGAATAGAGTCACTGCTTCCAGGGTAGAGGCTCTTCATCACTGTTGTTTAATTCAAGGTTATATTATAGGTTAATAACACATTTTTTTAAATATATCACTTAAGTTGTTGCAATATTTTTAATTAAAGCTTTTGAAAATATCTATCTGTGATCAGAATCAAATCCTTTACACATTATGTGATTTTATTTTCTCATGATAAAAGAGAAACGAGTAATATCCTGGCAAACATGCTGACAAATAAAGTATAATTGCACCGGATTATGTTATGTATGTAATTAATCAGGCAATTAATTGTGCTATTAATTGCCTGTAAAGTACATGCGTCGCGACATTTTACAAAGGAAGTCATTTTGGGTAGTTTTGATGGCTAAACCTGCTGTGACAAAATATTTAATGTGTTCATTAATGAATCAAAGACTGCCCTGGTAACAATGTGACATGCAAATGAGGGCTTGTAAGAAACTAATATTTCATACTCAAGTGCTGAGAGGCTAAATTTTACAAAGCACTTCACTGTTCAATCACTTCACTGGGATCAAACAGTATTATTAATGCTGCTTTTGTGGAAGATGATGAGTTTTAGAGCACAGCAGGGCATAGATCAGCTGTGTTTTTTTTTTTTGCTCTAATGGTGTGATGACGCCTACACAGGGAAAAAAAACACAGCTCCTTTCAGAGGGAGCTCATGCTGTCTTTTTCAGCGCGTTTTGCCCTGTAGAGGTAACCGGATCAGTTCGAGATAGATCTGGCTCTCTGCGGTCTGAGTAGGCAGCCTGTTTGGTGCGGACCAATCGGCTATAATTCACACAGATGACCTGAAATTGATCCAATTAAAATTTCAATCAATGGCAGTAAAACAGATTTAATAAATGAGGACGCAGAAGGAAGGGTCAATTAAAAAAGCAGCGACTTGCAAAGCAGAATGCGCCGATATTTACTGGTGAATCGGTCGGTGGAAAACAGGAACAATGAGATGTGAGGAAATCTGGCTGCTGTTTAATGACTGGACTTTGATTAAACCAAAGAAGAAGAAGAATATGACGTTGTCCCAATTAACCTTAAGCTAAAAACTAGGGTAAACAACACTTCAGCCTAAAGTGGTAGTTTATGGAATTAAAGGCATGCTATGCAGATTTTGCCTTGTTTTAGCACCCCCTAGTGTCCGTTTTAAATCGCTGTTGTAAAAATGTTAGCATTACAAACAGGAAATGAAGATTAACTGATTTGTATCAATTTACGAAAAACCCGGGCACATGCAAAATGCACCTGGATGTGTAGAACAGTCCTGTGCCGATGCAGTTTTAAAATCCAAACGCATCGATTTTATAACGTCTTTGGATCAACAAATTTATTTTTAATCAATTACAAAGGGTAGCTCCGTTTGTGTTTCAAAGATAGATCTTCTGCAGTACAACTCTTCTTCTGCTGCCATTTCTGGTGTTTAGTGGTCCTGAGTTCTCATTAGCAACACCTGCTGTTCAAAAAGAGAACTGCAGCAGTGCAACAGCGTTAACTGATGATGTTCTAAATGAAAGGTTTACTCCTGATTTAGTTTTTATAATATATAAAGTGAATTGTCTGATTTCCTCTTCCTCTGATAGCAACAATAAGTGACGGTTAAACTGTCTTTGTGCTTGAAATAGATGGAAGGCAAAGG
This sequence comes from Callopanchax toddi, assembly GCA_006937965.1. Lineage (NCBI taxonomy): Eukaryota > Metazoa > Chordata > Actinopteri > Cyprinodontiformes > Nothobranchiidae > Callopanchax > Callopanchax toddi. The sequence goes on along the minus strand of SSNR01000038.1, from coordinate 302,977 downwards.
TTCAGGAGGCTCCAGATCTGGTCTGGACTCAGGTTTATCCTGTCACTTAGGGACTCATCTTGTTCCAGATGTTTCTAAGAGCTCCCACTGCTTCCACTTTTCACGAGGTGATGGTTTCACCTGATGCCAGTTTGAGATCTTAGACCTCCTTAACAAAATCCACAGAGTTTTGTATCAGATGGGTTTTTCCCACCAACAGGGCCAGGATGGTGGAGAGGAGTTCTGCAGTGTTGTAGGAGTTGATGCTGCTAATAATGGGTTTGAGTGGTGTGTGTTTGTGGAAGTCTGTATAAACATGGTGTGGCTTCTTCTGGATAGAGTCTGTAGTAAAATGAGCGGTCAGTTACGTTTTCATTCACCCGTTTCTGTGATAGTCTGTGATTTTAGCCACTCGCCGGGTCCCTCTTCAGTGCTTCGTATGAGGCGCTATCACTCGGCAGTGATAATCTGTTGCATTCAGAATACCTGTGCATCGTTCTTGTCTGCAGGTAAAACCGTGATGTTCTGTTCTCTGCTGGGTTTAGTGTTATCTTCAGTGTTCATGCCAAATCAAAGAGGGTTTTGTTTGTGAATGATGATGTCACTAAATCAGCTGTCCAGCATGTCTACTTACAATTCTGTTGGTACTTTAAGGACGATAATAGAAGCTTTTTTAGTCCTTTGGGGAAATTATACACTGTTTAGTCATTTCTTGTAAGTATGAATGTATCAGTCATGGCCTTTAATTAATTAGCATGTATGAAGACGACCGAGGTCAAGTGTCCGAATTGTGCCTGTAATTGGAGAACAGCTCAATTAAAAGTGCTCAAACAGCAGAAGCAGAAAGAGAGAGAGTCATTTTTAAATGTATTCCTATAAGTGAGAACACCCCACCTGCAAAATAGCTGCAAACATGGCAGTTTTTTTCCACATAAAAGTTACAAACTGAACTGTTTTACATAGAATTTCTTGTTGGCAACATGCATAAGAGGGATATCAGTGAGCGAGAGGCAGTTTAGACTAGATACGCACAGCTTTGCCCGCCAAAGGCTGAAAAATAAAACTGAGCTTTTGCCAAAAGAAAGACGAGCAGATGAGTTTCCAAATTACCCATTTACCTGTAGTCACTGCTTCTGCCTGAAGATGAAATGAATAAAAACAAGAAAGGTGCTGAGAGCTACATTTGGGAAATAGTAGCTGCTAATTTTCCATTTACATGTCTGGAATTTCAAAGAATGTGAGAACTTTGTTTATGTGCATTTAAGAAGTGTTCCAACAACTAGAGACGCATCATGAAGTACACGTCTGTTCATTCAACTGTTTTTCTAAGTTTTCAAAAAGGTTTTGAATCAAGCCTTAAAATCCTAGATCTATATTCTTTTTATTTATGAGATTCTGATAAATTCTCACTTTCTGCCTTTTTATTTTCTTCCTTCCTCTTTTCTAAATGTCAGAGCCGCCGGATTGCCGTGCCGCCGTTCCACCCTTGAACACCCAAACGGAATTGAGGGGAGCCAAGAGGAACCGGAACAATTTGGCTTGATAGCACACCCTCTGCTCAACATTGCTAAGCGACCACCGTGAACTCAATTTCGTGAGCCTTCCCTTACCTAGAGGCTAGAGGTAATGCGCGAGAGGACGGGCCGCGTTTGTGTCTGCAACCGAAGATCCAGCTCTCAAGTGAATCATCCCAAAAATCTGTCCAGGTTCTGCTCTGTTAGCTTCCTGTTAGGCTGGGCTCATATGTGCACGGAACCTGTGTGCACGTTTTCATGTATTTTTGCGGTTCTGCATGAGCGAGAGGTCTCTGGCCCGAGCAGATACCTCAGCTGTGGACAGTCACACTCACATTATGGAGAAATGACAAATGATGGAGCATATTACAGTGTTAGTTATGTGTATATCCTCATGTGGGAAATGAACCAAAAGACAGTGTTAGGGACCTTTTTTTAAAGCATTTAATCTTTATTTTACTCCCACTGATTCACACTGCGTAGCTGAATGTAGCAATCAAACACCAAAATGTAACTTTAATAGACTGGCTAATCATTTATACCAGGAAACAACTCTGACTACTTCCCACTGAATTACACACACAAACACACAATCATGGGCAAAGAAAGGAAAGACCTGTGGAAAGATAGACAGAGGCAGGAAGAAAAATGAGAAAATAAAGTAAACCACTCTCCAGTGTTGACTCGTAGTCCAGCTTTGACCTTCAGTGTTTATTCTGTGTAAACAAATGAAACTCAGTCCTGCTAGCAGAGAAGGATTCTGCAAAAGGACTCATCTGATGTTCGGTTACAATAAAGTGCTGAAGTTCTGCAAAGCATCCTTGTTATTTTTAGCAATCGGACACCTTTCTGCAATCAAATCAAGGTGTTTCTGATGCAGGTGTGTGTTTTCTGGAGTAGCTGGCACACAACACACCAACGAGGTATTATTTGGCATTTCACAGGCAACAAAACGTACTGTACAGAAATAGGATTCTGACCTTTTTAAATTCAGATTTATGAATCAAACTAACAGCTGCTCACACACAAACACACACTCTTCTTCTCACACTTCTTTTTTAAAGTGGTCTTCACAGAACGTCGTCATCATTCTGGGTTTAATTGGGTACAAGAACACTTTTGCCATGATAATCAATTTTAAAGTGATTTGTCTCAAAATCCTGAGTTGAATTCTGTTTGCTGAAGTGTTTTTCTGACCTCGAACTACCATGTTCTGACTGAACTTTCACCAGTAAAAAACAAGTTTACTTAAGATTCTTTATGAGCTTATTTTCATTGTTTTTTAATGAATGAACAGGATTTTGGGAGGATGAACATTTATCTACATTTACATTGTGCCAGAAGAACAGAGTTCCTATGGAAACTCCCAAACTGACCCATCTGTCTGTGGATAGTCTGACTAGCACCGCTGTCTGTAGGAGGACTGCTGCTCTGATTAGTGGCTCTATGGTTCATTCTATACCTCCTGATTACCGTTATGTCTCCAATCATCCGGCGTCATTTCTCATCTTTAAGTCCCTGAGTTGTTTTTTTAAACCCTCAGAAATATTCTCCATGAGAATCCATGACTTTAAAATGCAGACAATCAAAGCCAATTGGCCCAAACTGTGAAGGTTCACAATAACATGTTTTGATTTTTTATTTATTTTTTTTACTGGAAATAAGGCTTTGGTTCTCTCACGTGTTAAAGTTTTATTCTCCATTCTGTCTATTTTTCTATAATATTCTAGTAGCCATTTGTCTTTTTATTTTACTTTATTTTTTAAGTTTTTATTTTACTATGGTTTTATTGTTTAGCTCTTTATTTTTATTTGAGGACCTTTAGTTTTGTTTTATTGCTTTTACAGCAGTTTCTCTTTTATGTGTGTGCAAATGTGTGTGCATGCAATGTGTTTATATATATATATATATATATATATATATATATATATATATATATATATATATATATATATATATATATATATATATATATATATATATATATATATATATTATCCTAGTTTATTTTATGTTGTCCATGTGTGTTTTATTTTATCTAGCACAATGGGTTGCCATGCAGGAAATGTGCTTTATAAATAAAGTTTGATTTGTAGAAATTACATTTTTAAAAATTATATAAAATTAAAAATAATGTGTTGTGCCTTTAAAATACTGTACAAGAGGGAATTCAGGAAATGATGTGTGTGTGTGGAGGGGGGTGCACACACACACAAACTTTTTTCATAAGGCTCTGACTCTGCAGTTTTTATAATCTAAAACAATATTTCACTATATTAAATAGATGTTGTTTTTAGGTTTGAAGTCATCATTTCGTCTTATGGAGACATTTTTCTTCATTAAGTGCCAGAATTGAACACAAGCTGAGATACGGACGCTTTCTCAAGGTAAAGACGAACTTCACAATAGTCAAAACATCCAAACCACCAGACGTGATTTTAACAGCCACTCGAGGAGAATAGCACGCATTCTTTCGCCACCAATCGTTCAATTCCTGAATGTTTCCAGCTATGAACTTAATTATAGTAACTAAGCAACATCCTGTTGTTTATTTGCTGCCTTACTACATTCAAAAGAAATCAAACAACACTGAACACAATGAAATATAGACGGAATGAGCAGCAGTATATATAAATGACTTCTTTTAAGATTACAATGAATACTGTCCCGACAATGCATCAACACAGTTCTAACGCCTCTGAATCGAAATGGAATGGTGCCATTCTCATTAACAAAAAAAGGCAGGTCCCCGCCGTCTTAGTATGCAGCGTTCGGTGGAGGAACGCTTTCCGAGTGAGTGGGACTGAAACAATCGGTGTGCCACTCTAATCTCAACACCGCTGCTGAGCTTTGGATCTGCTTGTGTTTGGCAGACTGTCTCCCCTTGTGGTGTGGCAGCCTGCTATAGCTCTGGTCTTTGTAGCACTTCATGGTTGCCAAAATCTAGAGGAAAGGTCATTTATACTGCTGACACTGTGGGAGAAAAACACTCAGGTGTCTGCAAGAGAAGCCAACCTCATACGTTTTGTACTATCTACATACGATTTCCTCCCTCTCAGTTTGCTGCCTGAACTGGAGCGGAACGTTTTGCTACTTCTCTCTCTCTCTCTCTCTCTCTCTCTCTGACTCCCCTACTCCGTCTGAATGAAGCCCCCCCCCCCCCCC
>SSNR01000038.1:245116-298309 GCA_006937965.1 Callopanchax toddi | reverse complement strand
CACATCATCAGATGCATTTCTGTAGTTTTACCCTGTCAAAAGTTATGAACAATCAACCTGTTGTAGCTACTCTTTGAATGAAGAAATGCTAATATTACATCATAAATTCTGACCACAGGTGTAACGCACTAAAGTAGAAGAGCTATCTCCTCTGATTATTTCACCAGCAAACAATCATAGAATTCTAAAAATAACCATGATGTGAAATTTAAACGAGTGTGAACAAAAACAGCCTTAGCACAAAATGTTTTAGAACTAAGTTTAATCAGGTTGTTTCTGTTATCACACCTGAGTGAGAAATAAAAACATGCTCAGTATCGAACAGCTTGGACTAATGATTTAATCTTGCAAGGAGAGGTAACACAAACACACCTCTTAGTGGAGGTATGAGGTCTCCGGTTCTTAAAGGATACGATGAAGTCAGTTTCTAAGCAGGCGACGCTTTTGACCCTTTGCTACCAGACTTGGGACTTTCCATCATTGTTAGACTTGAACTTCTGACTTCTGCTCAAGCGTCTGACTCATCCATGGGCGTAAATTTGGCATGAACAGAGGTGACGTGTCCCCACCCAGCAATCACTGACTTGTCCCCACCAATAATTTGATCAAGGGTGCAGAAATTGCGTTGCATTCCCCCCAATAATACGTGCAGCCCAGCGGACCTGGTGCTGTGCTGTTGTGCACGGAGTCTGCGGACTGACCTGTGTCCAGGGTAAGGAGGCATTACGGGTCTGGATCAACATGCGCGAGCCCCTCGCGGCCCACACCAAGCCGCTTATGCAGATGGCCCCTGCCATGTATCTGGATGAGGACTGGCCCTGGTGAAGGTAACTTTGTGCCGGTCCTCGAACCAGGATCAGGACAGATTGCTTTAATCTGTGCAATGGGCTGCATGGTGGCGCAATTGTTAGCACTGTTGCCTCGCAGCAAGAAGGTCACAGTTCGAATCAGTCTGCATGGAGTTAGCATGTTCTCTCCATGCATGCATGGGTTTCCTCCAGGTACTCCAGTTTCCCCCACAGATCACAGCATGCCCTATAGGTGTATATGTAAGTCGCTTTGGATAAAAGTGTCAGCTAAATGCATAAACATAATCTGCGCACAAACCAACTTCAGGAGGTCTGAACGGAAAATTATTTGCAGCATTATGTCTCCACATCTTCATAATTAGTTGTTGTTTTTTCTTCAAATAGACACCTAATTATTTGAACACAATCTCAGGTGCAAAAAGAGGAACCAAAAGTGAAACCACTGTGCAGACAGGTAGAATCCAGGTGTTTTTAATGAAATAACAAAACTCTGGAACACAAAACACAATAACATGAAAAGTCAGACTGAACATGGAGCAGCAGAACTACAGCAGAGGATCTGACTGATAAAAAGAGAAACTGGGGATGATTTTTTTTTTTAAAGAGAGAGCTGAGCGTCGAGTGAGAGGACGGAGAAACCCTGGGAATGCAGTGGTTATGGGAAATGAACAAAACTGAAAACATGACAGCAGTGATCAGGAGGCCAAAGCAGAAACCGAAAAACAAAAACTCAGAGATCCAAATGAGAGAAATATAAAGTATTATATACAACATACTGATATCTAACCTGAAAAAAAGAACAAATTTGTCCAAATAGAGAAAAGAAAACTCATCAGAGACTCAAAACCCCCAAAATGCCACACTTAATGACCAGATAATTAAAAAGTCACCTTCAATCCAACTTATTCTTATTTCTTTGTTTTTGTTGGTTTTAGCTAACAGAGAAGCTGGAGTGACAAGTGTGTTACTTCAGAATTTATTGCTTCAATCATGGCGCAAGTCTGAAGGTTAAAAGCTGTTTTTTCTCTCTTCTAATTACACAGACATGCTTGACAGACGGAGGTACTGGGTGGGTGTTTCAAGCTCTATTTTAATGAGTTTATCTTCATAATTGTCAGAACAAATCTTTTTTTTTTTTGCATGCTTCTAGTCTTCTACTCTTTCCTTCGGTGTGCCACAAGGTTCTGTTTTATGACCCTGAATGTGTCTCTTGTACCTGATTCCTCTTTAGCACATTTTGATTGATTTTAAGAATACAGTATATTTATTTAATGATATTTTCATTCTTCCGTTGTTGTTTTGATCATTTGATTCAATCTAAATATCTCAGGTTTCCTAATAAACCTGGTTTTTGACTTAGAGCTCTACATGGACAAACTTCAGAGAACTTTATTTTTATTCTAACAGGTCCCAGACTCTGGAACCCGGTCCCTCTGAGACTGTCACCTATTTAAAAGCAGCTTAAAGGGATACTCCACCCAAAAGTGATTTTTTTTTTTTTGCAAACTTCACAGATGATAAAAATAACACAAAGTCGGGAGCTGCACAGAGATTATCTTTAAAAAACGTTACCGGGTTTAGCCGAGTAATCAGTATTTGTATTCTTTGTGGTCACTATATTATGTCCTTGCGCCATTCAGCGGAGGCTTACAGCTGTTCTTTGTCATAAAGTAGTCCCGAGTCTAAAATAGTACCTGTAATTCCTTTGTGTTACTTTTTTTTTTCACTTACAGTTGATATTGAGGTCACTAGGCAGAATTAGTTTCACTACTGAATGAGGTTAAAGGACTTTTTTCTCACAATGCTAGCTGTTACCATTCACTTACATTGTTTTCTGCTAAGCTAAAGCTAAAGGAATACTGCCAGATCAGGATAACGACTGGACAGTTTACAAATTGTTTTTGCTCACTAACTATGGGGAATATGGCAACAGACAAAAAAAATCACTTTCTGGTGGAGTATCCCTTCAGGCATCATCTTTTTACAATTGTTTTTAATTCATTCTTTTTCAGTTTGTTGCTGTATAAATAAAATTTGACTTATTTTGTTAGGTCACTGCAAAGACACGTCTGTTTATATGTAAAGCAGGACTGTCAGGTTGATGCAAATCAAAGCTTTATCTATTAAAAACAAAGGAAAGGCTCAAGAATTCAGCTTCAAGTCTCATACGAGAGCTATTTAAAGTTAAAGAAGTGTTGCCAGTTAAACTCCTAAAGTCTCACTTTTTTCTGGGTATTATGTATTTTTTTTTGCATTTCCCTTTTTTTCCCTGGCAGAAACATGAAATGCTGTTTGTGTCGTCCTTTCATTTTGATCTCTTCCTATTTTTGCTACTTCAATGGTAAAATATGCATTTCATATTTGTCATTGTGGATTGCTTTGTACACATTTGACAAAGTAGGTCATTCATTTGAACATGCACAGAGACACGTGGATAAAAGGAGGCTTCGGTATGAAAGGTGAGGTGATTTATGTCGCGTCCCGCCTTGTTCCATCCGAGCTGAAGTGCCGGGGCCCTCAGCTTGGCAACATGTGTCAGCCTGCATTAGGAGGACCAGTGAACAATGGTCTCAGCCAGGAGCAGGTGGTGGTTACTCGCAACTCTGAGAGTTGGATGTGCATTAATGGCTGTGTGTGTGTGTGTGTGTGTGTGTGTGTGTGTGTGTGTGTGTGTGTGTGTGTGTGTGTGTGTGTGTGTGTGTGTGTGTGTGTGTGTGTGTGTGTGTGAGTGAGATGGGTCTATCTGCCATCTGGAGCTCAGAGGAAATCCCAGGTGAGGCGGAAACTTGAATTTGCTGTTCCTATCAGTTCACTGAGTGGCTGCTCTAAAGGATCCAAACACTTCTTTCTGTTTGAGAGATGACCCCCCCTCTTTGGTTTCTTGCTATGCTTCTGGTGAAGACACACACCAATTTTGAGAGTGTGAAATGAGCCATTACAAGATGCTCTGCTCAAGGCTGCGTCCCCTCTAAGAGCATTGACCCGTACTGAGACCAGCAGGTCAAGGCAAGTCAAGTTTATTTAGAAAACAAAAAACTCATTAAAACCTTGTCATTTAAGCATGTGTGTGTGTTTGTATGCATGCATGCATGCATGTGTGTGTGCAAAAGTGTGTCGTAAGAGTATTACAGATTCTTCCTGTTTTTGCTTGTTGTCAGGCCTGTTTATAGAGCTGAACTCAGCTTTTCAAATAATGCATTTAATCCTTTTCATTATTTACTCATGGAAGCAATAACTGTATTCTACATAGAGCCAGGCTACTTTTTTCACAGCTTTATATCTAAGAAGACATTTGCACAAAAAATTAGTTTTTTGCTGCAAACTTGATGTTTAAATGACCCTAATATTTCTCACATTTCTACTTCTAAATAGCATTCTTGCAGAAAAATTAAGTTGTAGGATTGTTTTTTATTTGTGCTGCTATGACAGTTTGACTTCAGGCAACTCCAAGTAACCCGAGCTAATTTTATAAATAATGCATAGGATGAATTCAGAAGCTATTTTCTAATCACGTTTAAGACGCCGCCAGAGAACGAGAGCGAGAGACCTTCATCACAGAAAGGTGTCACGAGAGATTAGACATACTGTGATGCAGTATGTGATTGCCAAATTATTAAATAAAAGACCCGTAACAGAGTTTGTTTTTCAGTCACACTAAACGAACATTTAACAAACACCTTATTAGTTTTTACTGTTGCATAAAGACGCTGCGCTTCCGAGAGAGGAAGATGACGCCTGACATTTATTTAGATGTTCGCTGCAACTTTATGAGCTCTGTCTTTAACTGTTGAGCTGAACTTGCAAAGGCCCTAAATCTGATTGGTCCTTTGGTTTTTTTTTTTTAAGGAAAACTTAATTTTTTTATCTGCTTATAAAGAAGTCAGATCTCCTGATCAGAATTCAAGAACAAACAAATAAAATGACAGATGGGCAATAACTGCTAAACATTTTTAAAACAAATGATAACTCTGTAAAACTGTCAGATAAACATATTTATTTTAACACCAGCCAAACTGACTTTTAGAGTCGAACGCTGCCTGTGTTTTGGGGAAAGAGGAATTTCGCAATGTTTGTTTTTTCCATGCAAATCATTTTTTAAAATCCAGATATCATTTTCAAACGTCCCCATGTGTGCCTCCTTTAATAGACCGACTGTATTTCACAGCATACATTCAGACCTGACAGGCTGGGGAAACACAGGTGTATTCATGACAGCTGCGCTCTGTTTAGAGGAAGTTTTGCTAGTTAGCGTTTTTACAGATCAACCAATAGTCACAGCTGCAGAAGTGGAATGAAACCCTTGTTAATGCACCTGGACTCTCCCTTCTACAAGTGTCTGTTGTGAAACAGATCTATTGGTTGAACAGCTGGAAATATTTGGTCATTTAATACCTAAAAAAATTTCTATCTGACCTTTTTGGATGTCATTATTTTCATCCACCTTTTAAAAACTTGTCCTATTAAAAGCATGCAGAACCTGAAGTTTTGGTTTTTGAGTGTAAATTTTAAAAAATCTCCCTATCTCTACAAAACTAGGCTTAAAATAAAAATTTAAAAAGAAGTTTAAAGGGAGAATAAGAAGAGGTCTAAGATGAACAGAATATAATATTATAGCACAGAGAAGCTGATGTCCTCGTATGAGGACGAAGAGTCTCAGGAGGTTAATTATTGTTCACACCTGCTCAGGAAACTATTATTGACATGATTACAGTTAAAAAAAATTGTTAATTTTACTTGGAGAATTTTCAGAATTAAATGGATGCAATAATTAATGTGTTTGTAACTCAGAATGAACTTTTTATTGTATTTTTAAACTGTCATTAGGTATGGTTTAATATTTTATCATCATGTTTATTTGGTTTGCGTGTAGAAAATAAGCTTTTTTTAGTGATGTTTATTATCAAGGTAAATAAGAAGTGCTCCAGAATATTTTCTCATCTGCTTCTTGCTCAATGATCTAGTTATTTTAGTTCATCTAGTTTCATATATAGATGAACAGTTTTGGACTCTTTGTTGCATGAATTCTCTCTGCTCCATCAGGAAGAGTATTTAGATTATTTGGGATGTTTTGAGACTTTTTCTGTTTGCCTGTAACTGAGAGCGAGGCCTTCTTTGGTCAGTGAGGTTTGGGATTTGATTTTTACCTAATGTGATGGAAGCATCTGAGGTATTTCTTGGTATCTTGGCTGTCACAGGGTATTAACTCACTTTGACCTCCTGCAGACTCTGTGTTCTAAAAGTAAATCTCACTTTTTCTGTACTTTATTTCAGGTCAAAATCAAAAAAGTTGAAGGAAATGTTTGGTTATAATAAATTTAACATCATTTTATTGTGATTAATTCTACTAGACACTGTAAAAAATGTATTTTTCTGCTTATTCCAAACAACATAAAAACCTCAAACCTTGCATGCATCAGCCATGTTAACTTTTTTCTAATTCCTATTTCAGTCCTAACAGTTAAAAAAAACACTCCTCTCACCCCGTCCTCATTGCTGTGCGATCAGGTGAGGCAGTGCTTCCCCTGTCATCACGACAAGTAAAGCAATAAGAGAAAATGTGTCTGCTTGACTGTTCTATACATTTGTTTTTGTATAATTTCAACATTTTTATAGTCAAAACCAATTAATTTATGTATTTTCTGTTCAAATACACAAGACACAGTGATGAGCTGAGGCTCACCTGTGGTGGCGCTGTTTCACACACAGGTTGATGCAGGCTGTTGGCACATCCCCATTGATGTCTCTCTTTTTATTACCAATATACATGCTTAATTGCACATGTACTAAACATGCTAAGATTCTATAGCATGTCTAAGATATTTGATGAATGTGTGTGACATGTTTTTCTTTCTGATTGGCCATAAACTGCTGTAAAAATGCACAGAGTTAGGCAGAAAGTACCGTGAATCACTGATAGGGGTGTAGGGGAAAAACCCTAGACATTAATTATAAAAATATATATTATTATGATTATCAATAACGATAGTGACATTATTATTAATAATCATAACAATTACCTCGGAGCACCACCCAGATTTCGAGGATTATCTGAGAAACCTTAAAACGGTGGTATTAAATCAGTCTAATCATTCCAAATGAGTGAATTCTTGATTTATGAAGGTTAAACTCCATGCAATTCAAAACTTCAAACTAAGACCAGTTATAAATATTTATTAACAACCAGTCAAATCAACAGTTTGCAACCTTGTAAAACAACAGAATCATGCATGAACATAGATGACTTTAACCAGCTTGATATTTATGGCAGTGAGAGTAATTAACTGGAAGCTTAGTGAAATGTTGATTGACAATAATGGTTAAAATATGAAAAAAAAGAAAATACTGGAGCTTGCAGAGTGAGATATGGATGTAAGGGTAAGGTATTCTTTCACCTGCTTGGAGGAGGAAAATGACTCAAATTTAGGATGAAGTTTAAATAAGGTGTTGGGGTTTAATATAGCTCAGATATCAAATGATGCACCACTCTTGGGAATATAACAGCCACACAAAATGTGGTTCACTTTAACAGACCTGGATCCGCGCCTTCAGGATGCGGGCTTCAGTCGACCCAGTTGAAGGCCTTGGCTCTGGAGGTGAAACAGTGGGTTTCCGCCTCAGTCCAGACTTCTGTTCAGCATGGGTCGAGGATGAGGAGGATCTTGGAATTCTCTCTTTTGATGACAGAGAGGTAGTTCAGTCACTCTTCCTGTGAAAAAGGGAGGGGGACATTCCTGATAGAGATTCACCCCCAATTTATGCTACCAGATGTGAACAGACTGTCATTGTAGGCTCCACCGTGTCTGTGTTCGCGTGGAGTTTGTTTTCACAAAGTCATAAACATCAGAATGCGAAGGACAAATGCTGACACCTTTCAGAGTTGACGGGAGGCAGAGGTTGGTGAAGAACCTGAAATCAAAGGGTGTTATTCATTAAGGAGGGTCTCTGGATGGATGATGCTGATCCTGTTTTTCCCAAGTAACAAAGTGAGAATGTTTATGTCTCTCCTGGGCTAATTGAATGTCTGCGGATCCTGTGGGGATGAAAGAGCTGATATCTCACCCCACTTTTAGTCAGAACTTGTTGATTTTAGAGCATCTGGTCTCCACGGTTCCTGGTGGAGAGAGAAGGGGATCCAGGGAGAGAGGTCTCTTAGAGGACAATGCAGGAAATCAAACTTTATCTAGTTCTGGAGAAAGGTAGATTAAATGAATGATGCTACAGGGGGCAGTGCTGAGCCCCTGAGGTGCAACAGGTGCATATCGCTGCTCTTCTTCTGCTGCAAAACAAAGTGTTGGACTGTGGATATTGCTGTGCACAAATATTTGACACAACTGGAGTCTTCTAATGCACGAGACAGGAGTTTGACTCATTTTATCAGTGATTTCAGCAAAAACACAGCCTGTTGACAGAGAGTGGAGGTAGATCTCTGGTAGAGATGAGAGAAAACTGACATCATTATGGACAACATCAGTGTTCAGATGAAATAATCATTGTTTTGTTGAGTTGATTAAAGCAATATTAAAAGATTTTCAATTAATTAAGGTCAAATTTTAAATTTAAGCTTTGATTTGAGTTCATATATTTGTTGATTTGAGTCCAGAGGAGTCGGTACCTCACCTCACGTCCTCCCATCACATGGACGCTCACCTCTCCACCTCTGATTGTCCCCAGTGAGACAATCTAAGCTCAGACACTTGTCGGCTTTAATCCTGCCTGAATCATCACGATCAACAAAGAAACAAGTGATGAAATGTAGAGTCAGCCGGACGGCTCACACCACGGAACACGCTTTCAGGCTGTTTCTGTTCTGAATTATGGATATTTTTTAATAAAATTAATCTACTTTAAAAGATGATTCATTTGTCTTTTAGGATTTCAGGAGTTTGAAAAGAAAAGCGTCAAAAACAAATACATCTCATAGATTAAAGTAGTCCTTAAATATTAGAGTTCAAATTCCAAATCATTGTTATTTTAGCATTTGTTTATTTCCCTTATAAATAAAAGTTTTAAATTCCTTGAGTTCTGTTTTAATATGTATTTCATTTAAAAAAGTATTTACTTTCTTTAGGGAATAATAATAATATAATAATAAATTGAAATTGATATTTTTTACAGTGTATCACCACCCCTGTCTGCCCTTTTTGACTAATCCTTATCGTGATTGGCTCCGGTTTCCCGTCAGTCAAGCGGGGTGGGCGGGACTCAAACAATCCACTGTGCTCCTCTGCGCTGTGGACTGTGCGCCACAGCAGAGCAGGAGCAGCGCAGACATCCATCCACCCGGAGCCTCGTCCTGGAACCAGAGGAGCACGCGCCTCAGGCTGAAGGGTCACGGCTGCTTCTTTAAAAAAAAACAACATCAACAACAATCTTTTTATTATTATTTATTTATTTCCAAGAGTTCCACAAACTGAAGTGTTTCCTTCCGGTGCATTCCTGCCAACAACCTGATTCCTGAGGATACTTAGATTAAGAAGAGGAAAGAAAAAGACTGCGTGACGTGAAGTGGGTTGTGTTGTTCCAGGAGACGCGCTCCCTATAGGTCCACCTGGAGAGCTAACAAAGCCGTCCGGTCCGGTTCGGTCAGAGGGTCCAGAGGGGAGAGGAGAACATAACGAGAAAGACCGGGAGCAAGAAAAAAAACAACAAACAAAACCGAGACGACAGGATGAACCTGAAGAGTCATTTGATTTTCACCCTCTACACTATTTACGGGATTCTTCTGAAAGGTGAGCGCAGTGTGAGTGGTGTGGGCGCGTGCTGTGAATGTGCTTAATATGTGTGCGCGCGCATGATCCAGGCCAACTGCGGGTCTGGATGAGCAGAACGCGCGGTCACACGCGGGTCCCTGCCAGGGAGACATGATGATGATGATGATGATGATGATGATGATGATGCGCATCATCTCGCTCTGTCGCACACACGCGCATAAACACTGTCCGTGCTGGTTGTGCACATGTGCGTGCCCTTAATCTGTTTGTCTGCAGACGCGCGTGATGTGCAGGAGGGGGGAGGGGGGGGGGGGGGGGGGGGGGGGGGGGGGGGGGGGGGCGTCTGAATGATTCTGGACCGGTGGGTGATGCACCGGACCGGACCCTGGCCACGTCATGCAGAATAAGGGCGTCTCGTGCGTGTTGTCCCGTGCACGGACAGACACACCTCGCGGTGAAATCAAGCAGGCTGCACGTTGATTGACGCGCGAGCTGCTCGGTGTTTTTGGTTGAAGCAACATTTTTCCAGACTTTTTAAACTTCTTTTTGAAGGACGTGTAGTTTTTTTTTTTTTTAATTGGGGGAGCAGATTGTCTGTGAGCTCAGAACATTTATGAAGAGCATCGTTTCTCCAATAAACCCTCTAAAAGTGATTTGTTTTTCTACCAGCAGCTGATAATATTCCTGTCCTCCTCTCAGACTGAACGTCGTGGCCACTGATTTCTGTCAGATTGTGTAAAAAAAAAAACAAAGGGTTTTAAAGGTATTTGGTCACAGGATGGCACTCTGAACTCTTTATTTCATAAATCCACCCTGAGCTGCATTTAGTCATCAGGTGATCCAACTGTAGTAAACAGGAGGGGGGGGGGGGGGGATGATTAGGGCGTGGAGCTGGGGGACAAGGTCACTGTTACTGAGCTGCACAGTTAACTCATTACCAGTGTGACTCTCTGTAAAATAGATCAGGGTTTTATTGGCAATGGGATTAAAATTGAGCATAATTAGATAAATGTGACTAAAGCATCATGAATACAAGACAGAAGTTTCCAGTTTTAAATGCATGTTGTGTTCAAATAAATATGCCTCACAACTGTTTGATGGAATAAGAGAAAATAGTGTGAATTAGTATAATTTCTTATTGCCTCCTCAGCATGTTTAGGAGGAAATTAGCAGGAATAGATCCTGACTTTTAGGATTTGGTTCATGTTGTGCAGAACAATGAGCTGTGTTGGGGTTATAAGTCATTTGGGCCGTGCAATTATTTAGATTAGTATTTCAGTTTTGACTTTTGCTCTAATTAGTCACAAAAAACATGTATTTTTATAAAAATACTTTGTCACATTGATCTTTGCAAGCTTTTCATTTTGTCACGCCTTCTGGATGCACATTTCCACGTCTTGCAAAGGCTTTAAGTCCAACTTGTGGTGGAATTTTAATGTCAGTAAAAAAAAACAAACTCCTTAATTAGTTAAAATCGCGAGCCTGACACTGTGTGTCCAGCAGCATGTCTCCATGGTTCTTTTTCCAAGTGTCAACACTTTTAGTGTACTCCTCCTGTTTGGACATTTTTTCATTTAATTAGGCGCTAACTGTCATTTCCTGAGTGTGATCTCTGGCTATTTTTTGGCTGTAAATAATCAGAAATACACTTTAATTAAAACTATGTCTCTTTAACTATGTCACTTGATGGCGTGTTGCTCATTACTTGAGCCATCTGAGCTCAACATAGTGTTTAATGTGGTTTTGATGTGTATGTGTGGGTGTATGTGTGCCTGGGAATGGGTTGTGGACTGGGAGGGGAGAGTGTCATAATTGTTCTATGTGTGGGAAAGGGAGGGAATGTGGGTTGTATGGGTCATTTTAATCTGTCAAGCACTTTGTGTTGCTCGCTGGGGCATGAAAGGTGCTATATAAATAAAGTTTGATTTGATTTGATTTAAGATGAAGTAACTGGTGATCAAAGTAGTTATTTGATTAAAATATAACTCCCAACTAGTCGCCATTAGCCCCGTGAGACACTAGCTAACGGTTATGCCCTCTCTACGGCCAAATCAAATCAACATGTTGAGTATTTAAGGATAACAACTGTAGTAACACGAAAGACACAATTAGCATCGTCTTGACTTTACCCGCACTTCTCCACGCGAGCAAAGGCAAAACTCCAGATGAGAGATTATTCCTGCTTGATCGTTTGTTGTGGCCCCTTTGAAGTGTGCTGTATGTGTGTGTGTGCACATGAGACAAAGACGAGTCCTTTTGTTAATAACCAGACATGATTAAGGCCATTCTTGACTTAATGAATTGGTACGTAATGAGGTATCTCAGGGTGTATCTGACAGCTTCCGCCGAACGCTTTATTGACGTACCTGAGTCTTTTTCCTCTTTATTCTCTTAAGGACAGCATGCTCGTGACGAGTGTGTGTATCTGCATGTATGATGGTGTGTGTGTGTTTTCATGCACATTCCTGCAAATGTGTTCAGTGTTTGTATAGCTTATGCTTGAAGAGGCCTAAGCAGAGTGTGAACAACACACACAATCACAGCGATCTCTTTCCCTCTTGTCTTAACCCTGAAGAGGATAATACCAGGCTGCCTGATTTCAACAGTCATCTCTTGGCTCGAGACCTATTATTGCATAGGTTCCACACAGCAGGCAGGTCAGCCTCCTTCCGAATGAGGTCTATTAAGGAAAAAGACGTAGCCTATCCTCGCACTTCGTAAATGACAGCTGTTTCAGGCCCTCTGGCCTCGAGCCAGCTGGCATCAAGAGATCCAAAGACACTAAATCTCTGTCGCCGATCAGACCTGCACTGCATCTAAGCCTGCATGTGAGGCGTTGTGATGGAGGTCGTTGTTTACCAACAGCATGGGTTGTTAACATTATCTAGAGTGTCTCATGTGCCCATACTGGAGCCAGAGAAAACAGCCTGTTATGCAAATGGACCTCTTACGTAAGAGCTCAGGGCTGAGCAGTAGGCGATGGGAGGTGGAGGCTGGGAGAGACTCAGAAGTAGGGAGATGTTCTGGAATCGAGGAGTTGAAAGAAGCGTAATGTGGGAGCTGAGGCGTGGAGGAGGAGTGTACAGTCTCCTTCAGTAACGTGTGTTTTGTGTGTAAGATGTGCGCTGGCTGCTGTTTGCTCAATGGATGCTTGTTTATCGCCGCTGTTCTGTGTTTCCTGTCGCTTTGCCTGCTTGGCAGTCGGTCTGGTCTGAACTCTGATCTTGCTAGCCTAAATACAAACTCCCGCTGAGGAATGTGTTTATCCCCGCCGTGAGACTAAGCTGCTGAAGGCTGACCCTCCATCCCTCTATACTTCCGTCCATCCCTCCCTCGCTTCATCCTCCCATCCTGGTGTGGAGCTTTGTACCACAGCAGCGTGGGAAAGCTACTGATAACAAGCGGCCTTGTGTGTGTGTGTGTTTGCAGAGCCACTGATTATACGGGAAAAACACGATGTTCCCTCTCTTCTTGCCTACTTGCGATTTCCCTCTCATTTTTTTCTGCGCTTGTGTGTTCATTTTCACATAACACATGTTAGGCACTCTGCACCCTCGCCTTGAAACATCAGCTCTGAGAATCGTCTGTAGTGCTGCCTCGATGTGCATCACACAGACACATACATACACACATGGAGCTCCACTGTGGGTTCATTGCAGCCTTGCCAAGGGATTTCCCATGATCAAAGCCAGTCTTTTGTTAGTCCAGGTGTTAAAAAAGTTAAAACAGAAAGGAGGAGGAGGAGGCTGGAGGGGAACGTGGTGAGATTCAAAGCTTACAAGCTCTTCGTGGCACAGCAAAAATGTGCCTCTCTAAAATGGCTCCAGTAACAGTTTAAGTGATGCTGAAACCAGTGAATTCAGGCGGGTTCGGAATGTTCAGGTTAGACAAGTTAAAGACAAAGATTCCTGCATTGTGTTTGTGCATGCAGCTTTACCGTGTCCGTGTCCAGTCATAATCTTTAAGGGCCACTTCCCTACATCTGCTTTCTGCTCCAACATACCTGCTTTGAGTCAGACCTGCAAAACTTGAGGACATGCTGAACAAGTAAATCAGCCATTGAATCAGGTGTATCGTAGAAGTAAAACATGCAGGATCTCAGCCCTCAAAGACCACAATTGGACACCACTTGTCTTTAGACAGAGACTGCATGGTGGCACAGTTGGAAGCATTGTTGTCTTGCATCAAGAACATCCTGGGTTGATTCCAGACGGGACCTTTCTGCACGAAGTTTTCAGCTTCCACAGACTAAAAACATGCACATGATTTTAAATGGTGATTCTAAATTGGCCCTAGGAGTGAGTGTCTGGGTGCATTGTTGTCATACAGGACTCTGATGAACCTGCAACCAGGAACATGCAGGTATAGAAAACAGATCTTCAGAGAAAATACGGGTGATGTTACGAATCATAGTGCATTCCTGCAAAGTGGAAATGATATGCATAGACACATGAATTTCTAGAAAGAGAGCACTTTTTTTATGCACAACTAAACCACACTACTTGATGAGTAATGCATATTGTTTATGTATGTAAGGAAAGCAGCTGAACTGCTAACTTGATGTGAAAACATAAACACGATGATTAGACCTCACATACGTGGATGAGCGTGTGTTTGTGTTGCTTCGTCGGCTTAAAAACCTGCAACTCCTGCACGCATTTTCCTGTAATTTGCATATATAGGAATGTAGATGCACAGGTCCAAAATTCCTCGATCGGAAATCAAGTCACTGTCACTGGTCTGCTGTTTTTTTTAAAATCTCGTATGGATCCAAACCATGTAAAAGCCACAGATAAGTACTGCTCTCTGTTTCACGATTTGCAGAATCTTCATTCCTAAACTAGCTCTCGTGTACCAGATCATAATACATCAAGCAGTAGCTTCATGGTACCACCCCTTTTTCTTTACCCTATTAATAAACCAGCCCATGGAAATCTTCTGACTGTTAATTGGCATTAAGAATTGAAGAATTACCACTAAATTGACGCAGCGTGGACAGCAGACCATCATCTTTCCGGCAATCTAGCCCTGGCAGAGATAGGTGAGGATTATATATTGCAGACATTCCCTTCAGAACATAACGCATGGAGCCTGTTGTGTTTTTTATAATGAAAACAGATGTGAATCCAGTGTTTGAAACAACCGAATGTGCCTACAGATTAAAGCGAGTGTCGTGCAGCCTTTCTGAACAAACTGACATACCTGCTGAGAGCATGACCCTTCAGTGCTGATGTTTCATATATAACTTCAAGGTTTATATCTTTTATTACTGTGTGGGAAGACACATGGATCACCTCAGCTTTAAAGCAGTTATTCTTTTTCGCTGAATGCTGCCTCTACAATAGACTGTACTGATCCCTGCATCTCCTGAATGAGAGAAACGTTCTCACAACAAACCGTAGCTCATGGTTTTTTTTTTTAAATCATTCAACGTTTCAGGTGTACAAATAACTAAAACATCCACAATGATCCTGTCAGGCATTCAAACTCAGGAACACAGTGTTATTTGAACCCAAATGGTGTATTATAATAGAACCATATGCTGTTGGTGCTCTGAGCTAATGGCTCCCTACTAGTCACAGTCACAGAACATGTCAACCACGTCTCTCGTTGCAGAGAATTCCTGCTGAATGAACGTCGAATGATTATTTTGGCACCCTGTCTGCGTTTCATATCTTTAAGGCAAAGTGTTATTTAAAATGAGCCGAGAGCAAGAGCGAGAGATCAAATGCCGCCTCCCATAGAGAACGCTGAGAACATGAGCCCACAGGTGGATCCAGCTGCACCAGTGTCATCAGCTTTCACCTTAAGTAGACCTCCCAGCAGGTTCAAGAAGTCTGCAAACTCAACTAACACAACCGCTGATGGTGCTGCTATTTTCACTGAGTTATTTATGTGTAGCAGGCAGAATGTAAAACCAATATGAGATTAATCAGGATTAACAGTTTGTTCTGTTTCCTTGGTGAAAGAAAACTGTTGTTTAAATTTGTTTGATTCCAGGATTTGATGTTATTTTTATTCATATACGCCAGGAGAATAGAAATATATGTTTATGCACCAAGGAAAATAACCTCCAGTATAACAAATTTGGTCAAATGTGCTTATCAAATATTTGTTATGTAAAGATGAGGGATATGGATCATATTTTCTTGTATTTATCATGATGACAGGATAAAATAATTTCTTTTTGGCTGTAAATGTATCTCTGCCTGCAGTCTAGAGCCTCACAAACACAAATGAGGCCTCAAACTGAACCCATACAATCGGGTTGGGGGGTTTACTTTAGAAAGAAATGCAAAAACCAAACACCGGTTCCCTCAGAATGTCAGTACGTCATCAGTTTGGAGTTTATTGGTAATATTGCTGGATTTTTGATGAGTTTTTAGTTGCAGGAAATGTGAGGTGTCAAAACACAGTGACACAATTCGGCCTCTAATCGGTTCAGGATCAATACATTTTTACCCTCGTTACTCCTAAAGACACACTTTTGTTCAATGCACCTGAGTGTAGACTTGAGTTTAATCATTCTGGAAGAGTTCCAGCTTGCGTCACACTGGGCAACATGATAAACATCCAATTCTCAATGGTTCTTTGTGAGCAATAATTACTTTAGTGTTAGATGCCGAGTCTCTTCTGGTCTCACAGGCTGTGTTCCTGATGCGGTGCACCAATTGGCTGCTTGCAAAATGGTGCAAAAGTCACAAAATCTCATGGGATGCATGTTTTGGTGTGTATGTGGTCAGAACTACCGTCACGTTTTGTGGGACTATCATTTAATCCTTCAACAATGTGTAAGTGAGCTATTTATTGGAATAGTCTGTTTCTCAAAGCTCATTAATGCAAATATTCCATAATTAAGTTCTTCACAAGCACATCAACCCATAAATTCTGGAGATCACTTTGTTTTCTACTCGTCTGAATATTTACATGCAGTTAAAGTTTGACCAATGGCGTGAAAACCTTTGCTTATCTCCCACTGTGTTGTTCGAGTCTTAGTGTATGCATGCATGCATACGTGATGTCTGTATTAGCATTGAATTCCGAAGGATTAAAGAGTGGCTAATCTGAAGCTCCAGTCTTTGACAAGCCATGTGTCACTAATCTCAAACACTCTCAAAGAAAGAAACACAAACACAATCAAGGTTTGGGATTAAAACTTTCCATACACTCAGTGTTGTAATCCCTTAAGTCAAAAAGGCAAAAGATTATGAAATTATGGAAAACATTTCACGAAGACAAAATTTTTAGCCTTTTAAAGACTCAAATATACATACACTGTGCTTAATTGCAAAAAAATTCAACAAGTAAAGTAGGTTGATTGGATGCACTATCAATTAATGTTAGTGCACTTTTCAGGTTCTCTCTCCCAGCAGCCCCCTTGCTCAGATAAAGTTCTTTTTATGCCTTGTGCTTTTTCATCTCAGGGCTTCTTTTCATACAGCTCCCTAAGGCTGGAGTTCAGAGACTCGGCTGTACATGTTTAATCATTTTCTTCAACAGAAATAAAGATATGGACAGCAGTGACTCAGTCGGCTCTTGTCCTCAGCCCCAGCTCTGTTATTGTTTGGGGACTCTGCGTCTGTTCTTCATAGAAATTAATTCATAAAAAGGAAAGTGGGTCCACATTATGTACATAGGCTTTCCTGCTTACAGAGCCATATTGTGTGAGTGTGTATAACAAAAATATACACAGCCTGATAAATACACTCGCCAAAAAACCGACAGATCTTTTGTTTTTTTTTTCTTTTCTCGCCTTTGTTGTTGGTGTTTTGTTGACCTAGATTGAGAGGTGGTTTTCTCTGTCCACACGTGCTTTCCTCTCTAAAAGAAAGAGCTGACAGGGAGACTGGATTTGATGAACAAATTGTTTAAAGGAAACAAAAAAAGGGCAAAAATTGCAGTTATTTCAAATGGTCTGCTTGGAATTTTGATCATTTTCTTGTCCATTCCTTTAAAAAGATGCAGAGAATGAGCCATAGGAGCTCCCACAGAGCCACTATTTATGTTTTTAGGGTCGCTAAAGCCGTTGAAACATCTCATCCCACATTTTATTTCTTCCCTAAAAAAACGATTCCATTTTCCACACTTGCTTCTCCTTCAATTAGACTAAAATTAGGCTTTAAATCGACTTTATGATGCATCTCCGTGTTCTTAAGCTGCATAAGTCATTTCATTTTCTTTTGCTTCATTTCAAAGTTATGGCTCATTTATATCAAGCAAACCATTGATTTAGTGCTTAACTGCTTAAGTTGCTCTTATACAGTAACAATACAGAGTTACAGCATTACACTAATTGAAAAGCAGGATTTATTGCATTCACAAATACACAGCTATGCTCATGCTTTTGCATTACGGTCTCAAAGGAAGGCTAAAGCTAATTGAAATATAATTCCCCAAAGACACATGTTCGTGTTAATTGACTCGGTGTGCGGCTGTATTTGTGTGTGCACTTAAATCTATGTGTGTGTGTGTGTGTGTTTTCTATTCAGATTATTGCCAGAAGTCACTTCCTTGTCCCTTGTCTAATCATCAGCTGGAGGCTGCCCTCCCTCCACCCCCACCCCCTCCTTCCACATCTTAATTTGGTCTTTGAAAGCTATTAGACGCTCTTTTGCATGAGCACCATTTCTAAACACGTCTAATGTGGTAAAATTATACCATCAGAATCTGCTGATGTTGTCTTGGATTCGATCTAAATTGGCCCGCTCGCTGCAGTGGGTCCACAACATTTATCAAACGGATTTTTACCTCTGTTATTTCAGGGCTTTGGATAGGAGAAAGTAGAGGACTGTGATAACTTAGCAAGTGTGTGTGTGTGTGTGTGTGTGCGCACAGTAGTGTCTGTTGATAAATACTCTTTTCTGAGTGCTTAACACCAGAACTGCCCATTATTACCCTCCTAGAAACACCAGAGGGGTCATTTTTACCCCCCAGGTGCAGCCTCAACAGGGACGAAGAGAATGCCTAAAGAAGCTGCATTTTGTTCCTTTGTAATGAAGGAATTGTGACTAAAATGTTAAAGATAATTATCTAATGGATGACCAATCAGTCTAAAGGAATTCGGGAAGACAGACACAATGTTCTAGTTGCACTTCATGCTTGCAAGAAACCACTCTTTTCTTTTCCTAACCGCTTATTCCAGTAAAGACTGGGTCGCTGGTGCCTCACTCCAGCATTCACTAGGCGATCAGCGGGGGACACCCTGGACAAGTGGCCAGTCCATCACAGGAACACACAAAGACAAACAAGACAGACAACTATTCACACACTGCCTCACGCCTAGGGACAATTTAGAGTCTCCAATTAACCTAATGCATGTTTTGTTCCATGGGAGGAAACCGGAGTACCCAGAGGAAACCCATGGACGCATGGGGAAACCATGCAAACTCTGCAGAAAGACTGCAGCTTAGAGTCAAACCCGCAGCCTTCTTACTGTGAGGCAACAGTGCTGCCAACTGCACCATAATGCTACCATCTCTGTCTAATAACAATCTAATTTCCTAATTATCTGCAGACCATACAGGCATCACGCTTGAGTGCAAGACATTCGGTTCAGTGATACTCAGTGCTGAAAATTGTGGCAAGTCATCTTCAAGTCAGAGCTCTGCTGAGACATTTCCCTCGCATCATTTCAGATGTCTTCGTCTTGTTGTACCCTAATACTGGATCAATGACCCAGTTCTCCTCATACTCAGTGGCCTACTTCTCCCAAATCTTGTTCTTTCATTAAATATAAAACTGCTTAACTTGTTATTCGTTCATTCGTTTCTCACTTGTTCAGGTTACCAGAATTTGACTGATCCAACCTGTCAATTTATTAATTATCAGTCAAACTGTATACTTAAATCTACTTTGTCATATTGTTTCAAAATCATTAGTAATCAGTTAGTGTTACAATATATTGCTAATTATTGATCATGGTAATAGTGTGTTCAGTATCAATACCTCAAAGTACTGTTTGGACTGCAATAAATCATTGCTACCGTGGGTTTTCCAAACCTCTAAGCTGTTCATATTTTGATCAGCTGTTGGTCCAAAGACGGTGAATTGGGTTCGTTATCACTCTGTCGTTCTCTGTAACCACTGCTCCACATAAATGACAGATTGCTTTTAGTCACTAGCCTCTCCAATGCTAATAGCCTATCTGGGCTAATGGACACAGAGGGTGTGAGTGACCAGCCTAGGCATGCTAACTGTTAGCCTCTCCAATGCTAAATCAAGTAAGTAGTTGCCTTCTCATTTGCTGGTGTTACATCATTAATCAGATCTGTAGCTGGATTCTAAATGGATATATTCTCTTGCTACAAGGACGTAGCCACTGCTGATTGTCCAATAGTCTTAATAATACCACGCCATAGTCTAACAACAAGTTCTAAAGAGGAAGATGAGGATGACTGTGAATCTATTAGATTGGACTTGGAATTATGTAGCACTATGTGAAGAATATGTTTCATGGTATTTTTGGGGTACTCTAATGCAAAGTGGGGTAAATACTGAATGCAGTCTAGTTGTTTGACTAGTTGTTTTAATTTATGTCTCTTATCTTTCTAATTTTTCACATAGTAGCTCAACTCTCTTACTGTATGCTATCCTTATGCCTTATATTGGTTTGAACTCTTGAGTATTCCAAAGAATAAAATGCCTATATTGGTTATGAGTTTGGAGTCTGGCTTCACTACTAGAGATTGCTGCAGGCCTCTTGTAGAGGGAAGGGAAGATGGAGTCAAGTGAGACAATTTATAACAGTTAAAAACCAAATGAAGTGAGACCCTTGGCTTGGGTGAATGAGCGGCAGTATACATAATGCGCCTCAGGGATTTCTTCTCCACACACACACACACTGTGCAGTGTGTGTGTGTGGCCAATCTAGCAAACACATAGGACTCACAAACACATATCTCCCTTCACCATCTGTCTCTGTTTGCCACATTGCAAATCCATTATATGCTACACCACATTATTCCCCCTATCCTAAGTGGCACACACCCCTAAGCTTACTACCACTATTGCTACTCAGTGGAACGGTGACAATTTGCCACTGCATGCACATCTTTGTTACAGATGCCGTGGCATGTTTCCAGCTGGATTTTAATACATACTTTCATGCTCCATTTGAATTTATTTATTTATTTTTTTACTTTGCACGTTGGTGTTTAGCATCGGCGCCCTGAAAATTTTACAAGCCTGTTTGCTTGTTCTCGCTGCTTCACGAGGAAATTAGCGCGATAAGATATTTTCATCTGGCCTCTAATAATCCAGCCTCATTCAGAATTATTAATTCTTGCATTCTGGCTGGAAGATTTACCACACACACACACACACACACACACACACACACACACACACACACACACACACACACACACACACACACACACACTGTATGAGTCTGGCTCGGCTCAGTGGTTTTATGGGCGAACTCATCTCCAGTTCTAATCAAAAAGATTCCCCATTTCTGAATCTCCTGCTGAGGAGTTATTATGCTTTTAAATGGTCTCCAATTACTGGTAATTTCAGTTCCTATCTTCAAGCTATTTGTTTTTCCTCTTGCTTTGCTCAGCTTGGGTACACCAAGCCTTGTGCTTTGTAAAACAAGAAGTCGAGCTTGAGAAACAACAGATACCTTCTTGTTTTGGAAAGCAGAATCTTTAGCCGTTCTTTACACCCTCCTCCTATCTCTACTCACGTCTTATCATTAAAAACGCCAAACACTGTAAACTCAATTCCTTCTTTATCATCCTCATTAGTGTCTGTCTCACATTGCTGTCCTTGTCAATCAGCTTGTGCCGGTTGACACGAGGAAAGATTCTCACGCAATTAGATGTAATTTATCAGCGGTGCCAAAGGTTCATAGTCTCATAATATTCTCAGTCTTTTTGTAAACACATTTTTTAGCCTGGCGCCACATCTTTACATAACTTTAACGTCCCTTTTCAGAGTGTTACAGCAAGGGCGTTTGATAATATTGAGTGTTAATCTGTGGCCCACCTGGGAAGTGAACTTTGCTGGATTAGTTTTGATGGATTGGATTTCAGCTGTAACCTTGACTCAAGTTCTGGCTTTTGGCAGTGGTCATTTATTTTTAGTTTTCATGACTTTTACTTTGATCCTTTTAGACTTTTACATATTTCTGTTTATTTTGTACATCAGTGTACACAAAATACTTGAAAGTACTAGGATGTTTTTATTAATTCATAAATGATATGAGTTGAAATGATCGAATTTATAGATTAGGACAAGGACAAGGGACACACGTTTGAAAACGACAACGTCCACATTTTGAAAATCGATGGTTTGAGAGAGGCGTAAAGGAAGCCATTTACATCAAAAGAGAAAAACCCACATTAAAGAGAAGAGGAGGCATCAGATTTCACATTTCCAGCTTTAAACCTGATCCCTAAACAACTTCAATCTAATTCACACCTTCCATCTAATCAACACAACTCACCAGGGGATCAGTAGAGCCAACAACTTCTCAGGGAACAGGGAGGGGGGTGAATCATTGATAGATCAGGATAACTACAGTTCATAAGCTTCACTCTCGCTCGCTACAGACGTCTTCAAAGAACCAAAGACGTCCAGTTGGCTTTATTTTTAAACCATTTTTGGACTCATGGTATTTCCCTGGCAGTCGTTCTCAAAACGGGTGAGTTCTTAAGATCAAAGTCGTTCTTAAGACCAAAGTCCATTGGTGTGTAATGGACTTCTTTAGGCATAACTACTGAGGTCTATACAAGGTCTAACAGTTGATGTCTGTGTCAGGCACAAGGTCAAAAAATACTACGAAGAAGGGATGTTTGAAGGCGTATTCGTCAGCACTGAAAGCTTCCATAAGCAGTGTTTTCAGTCAACCTCGAATCTAAAAGTGTCGGAAACACCAGCAGCTGTTTTGATTTGGCTGAGTAACAGGGGTCAAAGGTTTTTTACCAGTAGACCAGCATTCCCTTCGACGGTGACCCTGAGCTCTTAGAGGAGAGAAATGTGAGCGTTTTAGCAGGACAACAATCAGAGCAGCACACATCCATGTATGAGCCTTTGGCCACATCCTGACCTGGCACTGATATGTGTGTCCTGGGTGATCCAGTCACAAGTGGACAGTCCTAAATACAGGTCTGAATGCTCTCAGGAGGGACGTAGGTGGTCAGAGACACTCGTGTCCACATTTTTTGGGAAGTCTGATTGCAGAGCTGTCCTTTGCTGCAGTGAGGGACCACATATTGGCACAAGCAGATTCCTCATCTGGACATGTGATTGCTCTTCTGGGTTTAGAACAAAAAAAATGTAGGTGAAACATAAAATCAGAGACATCATCAGCTCATTCAAATGACAATCTGTTGGAATATTCTGCAGATTTTCCCTGTTACCTCATTATTTTACAGCTGTGATTTAATCATCCAGGATGGGCTTTACTGCCAGCTGTGAACACTTGTACTAAGAACTGTTGTTTGGTGACACATGGGAGCTCGTGAGAATTTCCCAGGGTGCTATACATATCTCAGAAAACAAGAAACCGCTGAACACATTCTTTGATAAGGTGACACATAAATGGAACAGTTTGGGTAAATATTCCAGTGGAAAAGGAGCTGGCTGCATTTCAATGATAAAAACAAGAAGATCCTTTTCATCGGGTCTGGCTGTGGGACCCAACATCCCCCCTTAATAACAAACTGTGACCCAAATAGAGAAACAGAATGTGAATTTCTTGAAATATTTTAACCCTCGTGCTGCCTTAGGGGGTCAGATTGACCCCAAAAGACTAGAAAATAGCATGTACCCAATAATAAGGACAGGGTTAAAGAAGTGATGGTGCAGTTTGAACCTGAGACTATAGAGAATAATGTCAAATTACATCATCACAAACAACACATTTGCATTTGAATACAATCAAAACTCACCACTTCATTAAAAATCTACTTTTTTAACTGTTTTTAGGCACAAACACTGTAAAAAAAATGTAATTTTTACAGTAAAAAACTGGCAGCTGTGGTTGCCAGAAAAATTCAGTAAAAAATACTGTGAACCGTAAACATTTTTACTGAACAAACCGTGTTTACCACAGTAATACAGATGCCTTGGAGCTACAGATGAAAAGGCTCTGTCTCCTTTGGCTTTTCATCTGGATTATTTCATCTAATTATGATTTGTTCAGTAAAAAGTTTTATATGTGCACAGTATTTTTTACGGAATGATTCTGGCAACCACAGCTACCAGTTTTTACTGTAAAAATTACATTTTTTTACAGTGTAGAATTCAAAATAATGAGAAGTGCATTCAAAAAGACTCTAAATATGTAGCCTTAGGTAACTGAATCTAACTCTATCCTATTAAAACCATTACATCACTTATTCAAGTATTAATTATTAGGCTGACATGCAATCAGAACATTAAAGGTCCTGATGTTTTTAACAGAGTCGTGAAATAAAAAAAAAATGCATCTACGGAGAAATATTAAGAAAACAAACCCCTCAAAGGATGACGTTTTCATATGAGGACACAAAAACCAACGTTGAGTTATGAAAAAAAAACCCTTGTGTGTTAATCTAAAATAAAGTAAACAAAAATTGCAATTCAAAATAATTCAAGTACAGTTTATTTGATCTTATTAGTAGATAAATATGGGAAAATATATGTTTTTTCTCACAAAAAATTCTCAAAGTTTTAGTAACGAACTAAATGAGCTCTGAGGTCGTGTTCACATGGCAACGCCTCCCTGAGCAATACAAACTGAGGTTTCTGTCCTCAGTACAAGAACATTAATCTCATATAGTCTGTGTCACAGCTGTCATTTGTCATTAAAGTGCAAACCTTCTTCTATGGTGTGAAATGGTAGATGTCAGACGGCATTACAGGGTGTTATCGCCTCCTGCTGTTAAGGAGTGTGATTAGATGAAGTTTCTTTATTTTTCTTAACCTTTTCTAGCTCACAGCGAAGACCCACGACCCACTGGAAACAGGTCAGTGACCCAGTTTGGGTCACGACCCACTGCTTTTCAGGTGTTTTTAGTGACGTACTAGAGATGAAGGGTCTGGATAACTGTAGCTTTACATCGTAGAATGAATAAGGCTGGTTTTCTTTCATTTTAACTACAGCTTTTATCCTCCTGGCTTGATTTTGGTATTTTTTGTAAAAACTTGTATCATCTGCTCATTTAAAACCCAACTAAAACACTGTCAAACAAAAAGTACATCAAATGCAGAATTTAAAGGGCAGCCAATTAGGATTATGACTCATAGGTAATGCTAGCCTTCTGAAAAAAGCTCTCTGCTTTGCTATTAACATTTATCTGAAGTAAATGTCCTTTGAGGTGTTTGCCATCCAAGACAACACGGATCTTTTAAGATACTAAAAATGTGCAACTACTCTTGTCCTTATTGCTGCATCCTCACCTCACATGTAAAATTTGCACTGCAGCTACATTTCCAAGAGGAGTTTGCCAGCATGCAAATGTCTGCTGCATGTGTCTGCAGCCGAAATGGACCAGCTAATGCTAATCTCTGCTAATCCTCTGAGAAGCACCCTCAGAGCCACATTATCATGCTACTCTGTTGCCGAGTTGGACGGTGTGTGAGTGGGGACAGAAATGATGAATGGAAACACAAGTATAACAAATATTAAATCATAACAGATGATTCAGAATCCTCTCACCAGTGATCACCTTTTAGTGTCCGCCTCTCCGCTCACGCCCACGCACACACACACGTCCTCACAGAGCCGCAGACATGAACTGTTACAGCAAAAGAGATGGAGCCAGAATCTCTGGGCCGGGCTGTAATAAGAGACAGTGTTAACCACAGTAGCATTCAGGTGGTAAATGGTGTCCCACTGTTCAGGACTAAGCGCTGATCCTAAGCCTCTGCCGTAATGCACTGGTCACCCTAATCCTGGCCTTATTAAAAAGTGAGTCCATAAGCAAAGGAGCCAGATCTGCAGCTGATCATAGACGCTGCAGTCCTGGAGCCACCTTCTACCTCTGAAAGCCCTGCAGTCATAAACTTTAGAGTGGCGTTAGAATGATGGTTTAATCTTGAAACATGAAGATGAACCTATATAGATATGTGTGTTATTATTGTACACTAATATGGCTTAAATAAATGTATCGCCCCACCAAACTTTACTTCCACCCATGTCAATTATTAATAGAAAATCGATATTGTGCTTTAAATTATCAGTATAATATTGTGACATGAAATATCGTGATATGTCACTAAATCGAGTTTTTTCTTACACCCCTTTTTAGAATCAGTATAAAAAATCGAATTCATATCAAAGCAGGTCCAGGTGTAATGTTATCAGATTGTGTGTATAGTAGTAGTAGAGTATACTACAGTAAACGTGTCCCTGTTTAGAGAAATGAGCAGATCGTATTAAATCTTTAAAGCAATCCCCTGTCCAGAGCAAGCAGAGGGCGATAGGCAACTATCCAGTTAGAAATATAAATATGATCACACCAAGAAAATATCAAACACTGTGGAACTAGAATTGGGACTTTAGTTTTGTACTTGTGACTTTTAGTTTTGTACTTGAAACTTTCAGTTGTGCGCTTGAAACTCGTGTTTTGTACTTGTAAATTTTTAGTTTTGTATTTTTAACCTATGTTTTGTACTTGTAAATTTTTAGTTTTGTATTTGTAACCTATGTTTTGTACTTGAAACTTTCAGTTTAAAAACGTAAGTTACAAGTACAAAACTTGAGTTACGAGCACAAAACTAAAGTCCCAATTCTGGTTCCATACAACGCTTGCTTTGAGCTCACTTAAAGCAAATGAAGATAAACTCGTATTAAGTTAGGGCTTTCAGGCATGCCTTCATCCTTTTCTAGATTGATTTACAAAATCTAGGGGCAGCAAAATCTCTAAAGTAGCCGTTCTCCTGCTGTCTAGTGGGCACTTGTCATTCAGACAAGACCACCTTGATTGAAGAGATAACAGGGAAGCAAAAGGTAGGAGGGAGACACAAACAGACAAAGACAGCAGACATGCACCAGGGGAAGGTGATGAGTTGTTTATGAGATGTGGTGTGAGTGTATGTTGTTGTGCCTGTGGCTTGCCTGGTATCCTGAATGACACGTTACTGGCCACTGCAGCGTCGCCGCTCTCTTAAAGCCGTGCTGTGATGAGATGAGAGGAGACAGGGGGATGATGGTTACAGCAAAACACCCTGTGAGTATGTGTGTCATAAATGGGTTGGAGGCGAGGGAATAAGAGAATTAAAGAGATGTGGGGGGTAACTGAATAGATGGCAGTAAACTGAGGTGATCCCCAGTGAGGAGGAGGGGGGAAAAAACTGAAAGAAAATCAAAGCCAAATAAAGAACAGCAGCCATGCATGACATTTTCAGGAAATGAGCTTTGACACAGCTTGAGTCTGGTCCTCAAACACATAAACACACACACACACACACACACACGATCTAACAATTGCAATTATACAGAAGCATGATGAAACATTTAGTATTTAGGCTATGTGGATGGAATCACAGAGATAATAAAGAGAGGAGGTTTAGTTAATTTAGCTTTTTGCAAACAAACATGACTGCAGTAAAAGTGTTGGACTGATGCAGTTTTCTTCCATTTTCGCTGAATTTATTCAGAAAATCACACTTCAGATGTATGTTCCTAATAAAACACCTGCTATTAAACAAAACTCCCAAACTGCACCACATTATAGGACCATCTGTCGTTATCACTCACTGTAAAAAAAAAAAACCTGTCACATATTCCACTTAATGTCACGGAAAAAGAGGAGCAGAGGCTTCTCTGTGTGTGTGTTTTTTTGTTTTTTTTCTGGTGCAGCACCTTGTAGATGTTGCTACTGCATTTGTTTCACAGCTGGCTGCACATAGAGGCCATGATGAAAATCAGGCTGGAGCTCCTTTTTTTCATTTTGCTGTGGTTGTAAAAAAAAAAAGAAAAAAGAATCCATTGTTTGAGCTTTACCATTGTCTTACACGTGAGTTATTAATCTGAGAAATTTGAATCCGCAACACAGGTGCATTGCTTGGAGCGCATCGGGGAAGATGGCAGGTTTGTTGTGAGCTGTGTGCACTCATCTCATGCATGATTTAGCTAAACGTTGAGACAAATTGTGAGCTTTCTGTCATCTCCAGTCATGGTGGAATCAGCAGCTGATGCTTGTAAATTTGACTGAGTTAGAATCTAATATATTTTAGCCTCAGAACTCAAAGCTGGTCAGGCTGAAAACTGATTGTCAAAAAAAGCCAATAAACTGTTGGTGTTTAGCACATTTTGAAGGCGTTTTTTTCACCTGATGCTGAAAAGTGAAAGGCAGGCAGTAATGTTTTTGCTTGTCCTCATACTGATACTTCCATCTGGTGTTGGTCCAATATTATGGTTGTGTACTCATACGTATAAATGTACTCTGATAGTATACTATTTAACATAGCAGGATGCTCAGTGCTCAGATGAGCTGCAGCGAGAGACACCAGCAGCAAACTCTAGAGGAGATGAAGTAGTAGCAGTAGTAGTTACTTAAGCACAAGCTGTTCAAATCCTCACAATATCTACTAACATTTGGTTTGGTAAAGCACCAGTAACTACAAATCCATTAGTAATGCCTGATCGATTCCCCAAGCATGTTTTGTTTAGCCGTTTTGCTAACAGCTACAAGGTAAGAAACCAGTAGAGCAGATTAAACTTCTACATCAACCTTTACTTCAGAGTAACAGGCAAAATATGAAAGAGCCACCAGTTTGGTTCTAATCAGTTGAGGAAATGGGGTATGGAAAGCTGTTATATCATATAATCAAATGCACATTGACAGAAGGTTGTTTGTGAATTTATACTTTTTTTTTGTCAAACTCATGGACAGTTGGATGGTCTCTGGATTGAATGGTGGCGACAATATGATGAATACACTTTAAAGGCACACTATGTAACTTTTTCATATTTTAAAATATTTTCTTGAGCCAGTCTGTGCTAATCTGACCCTTTACAGGGTTAATGAAAAGTCACTCAGCCCCATCTGCTGCTTGTATCCAGAATACCACGTTTGCAACTTCAGAGTCTCCAGTCCAGTGCCCTGAAGTCTCATAAAGTCACGTATCTCACGAAAAGCAATAACGCTCTATGGCAGTCCATGTTTCCACCTCAGAACCTGCATAGACATGAGCTAAAAGATTTATTGTATCGTGTTTATCATGGCGGAGCCTCCAAAGAAACAAAGAAAACCTTTATCTGATGATTAAAAACACGGGCGCAAAGTGAGGGGAGGGGTCAACAGTTTGTTTTTACTGCAGTGATTTTAAACAGACACTAGGGGGTGCTAAAAACAACCCAAAACTGCCTAGTGTGCCTTTAATGACAGTTTTTTTTCTTTAAAATTTCAATTCTGTCCAGATTTAAGGACAAGTTTATTTACAGTTAAAGTAAAAAGGGCTATACATTCCTATTTGCATCTTGCTTGCTCATAATGTTTCTCCATTGCTTTATGTCTCCCCCTCCAATCCCCTCACGCTCACGTCTGAAATCATCTTTTCTTTTTTTTCCTTTCTAACCACCGACACCTATATCTCCCGTGTCATCCAGGGCTTTTATCTCACCAGGGTGCTTCCTTCATAAGAATACCCCAATTGGCAGACAAGCATCCTTGTCAGACACCATTCATTGCACTTGCATAGATGTAAAAAGTGTTTTTAACAAGCACTGCTGAGTTTCACAGAGCGGTGAAAACTGCAAGCCAACAGCGAAGGCTGATCCTGTGGCTACATTAAAGAAGCAGTGAAGTTTGCAGACTGTCCTATTGATATTCTAGTCAGGCATTAAAATGTATCTGCAGCGTGACCAAAGCTCTGAGTTAAAAGAAGGGAAAAAAATGTATCTAATATGTTAATTTGTGTGGAAAATTTGGATGCATAAAGTGTTAAATTAATTGGATCAGATATGAAGTCTTATTTTATGAATTTGAAGTGTTTGCCATAAATTTGTTAAAACTGAAGCGTCATTATTTCTGCTGCCTGATCAGTTATAAAGGGTGTTAGCATGTTGATGGATGTGGAAGCGATTTTTTTTTTTTTTGTCTTTTATGCAACGTTAAAGTTGATTAGACCTTAAATGAAAGCATTACATTAGAAAATCTGTGGAAAAGTGCACAGGATTAGTCTTAATTGTCGAGTAGAAACTTGTATTTATTTTATTTCCACTTATATCTCTTGGTTGGACCAAATATATATAGTGAAGTGACTTGATTCTCAGCAAAAAAGGCTAAAAAGCAAACAGTGTCATCATAGCAAGTATTCAACATTCCCCGAACAATGATCTAAGCCAAAAGGATATGTCTGTGATACTAGAAATATATGAAGGGCTTGCTTTATAGACCATGACATATAATTTCCTCTCTTCAGAGTGCTACATACGGTTCTCTATTTCCATCAGAATGCAGCCAGGCTGAAGTGATGAAAGTGTTACGCTAGCAGGTTACTTTCCTCTGGTTTCATTCTCTGTGTCCTTTTCTCTCTCTTCCCTCGTCTCTGTTTCTGGATTAAGTGAGACTCCAGCTTTATCTCAGTGCAGCTGAACTGCATAAAGGCTATGTGCATCTAAATGACAGTTAATATGCAACATCTGCCAGAGGGCTCCGATAATGTCCTACCTAAGCACTTCTGTGTCTGCGTCTGTATATTTTGCATATACTTAAGTGGCATATGAATCTTCACATCAACATGGAATGGTGGGGAAAGCAATGCGGATATGACTTTTAGATTCAGCATCTACCTGAAGCTAAATTTCATTTGGATGCTAAAATGATTAGACAGGAAGTGGCGCAAAGAAATCTTTGAACACAGAGAAGAAAGAGAAGGTTGTTTAGGCAGTCGGTGAAATGACTCAACCTGGGAGGATCGTTATTTGTTCCTAAAATTAGGTAAATGCAATCTAATTTGAACAGCATGAGGAATATTACAAAGTCTCGCTGCGTTTTCAAACCAAAATGAGAAATGTGGAAAAACTCAATCCACCTTTGCAGCTTCCGTCGGAATCACCAAAATGACTAACAAGTGGAAATATTAGCTCTAAGGTGGGAACAGGTGACCTGAACCTCTCACATATTGGCATCATTTAGAAATATTTAACAAATGAAAATGACCCAAATGACTTGTATGATAAAGAGGTGGGCCAGTAGCTCATCTGACTTCACCAGCTCTATTAGTGGGATAATGACTTAGAAGTCGGGAACTCCCATCAGAAGCCTTTTGGATGACAGGTGAAACATCTTTAAGTAACAAAAGAAGTCGTCCAGATGCTTTCCTCTAAACTCTGAGGCCTGTCATGCCCTGGATGGATGAGAATCTACACAAACATATTCTTCTAGCGTGTTTATCCGTATGTTGGATCATGCAATGTTCAAAAGAGGTGCAAAAAACCAAACCAGACACAATGTTGATGAAGGTTCTCAGTCATCCAGCTCATGGTAATGGTTCAAAGGGAGGCAACTTTGGTTCATTGACGATGTTAAGCCTCTCATCCGAGGAGCTTTGTCAATTCTCAGAGGTCAGAATGAACAAAACTCCTTGGATAAGAAGCAAAATATCATCAAGGAACCAAATCCAGTTGCCTTCATTTGAACCTACAAAAGTTAAAAGTTACAATTCATGACGATACAGTTTAAAAAGCAAATGAACATCTGTGGCTTTTTTGGAAATATTGCCAGGATAAAGGCTGTTCTTCTTTAAAGAGAATGGGCTTAAGTTTGCATCATTTGGATCTGAAAAAAAAAAAAAAAACAAGACTTCTGGAACTGCAGGACTAAAGTAAAGAGGGTTATGCAACATGTTATATTTGAGAAGCACCAAACAGCAGATCTTATCAAAAACCTCAAACTATCAAGCACAGCGGTTAGGGGCTGTTGATTTGTTCTTGTTCTGCAGTCAGAGAAAATGTGTGATCAGTTCTAAAAGAGAAGCTGAGCTCAAATTAGGTCCTTCATCAGAACGTTGATTAGAAATCTACAATAAAATGACTAAAAGGAAAGAATCAGGGTGTTGATTCAGCAGCAGATCTCAACCCAGTTTTGATTTTATGATGGACCATAAACGTCTTTCAAACCTCAGTGTTTACCTAATGTCACAAAATGCTCAAAGGTTTATATTTATTTCCAGATTTGACCTTAGATATCATTAGTCAGCCCCATGTGTTTCTTCATGGTTAAAACAATCAAACTGAAAATGTTAATGAGCTGTTTGCATCAGGCAGGCACAAGTTTCACATTCCTGGATCAATATTGAACTAGCTTATAAGTAAATTAGCTTTCTGCTGGATTACGGTGTTGATTTAATAAAAATCTGTGTGGAAAGAAAATCTCCATGGCGGATGCAGAATATAATTCTTTAACTGAAGTAGGTAAAAACCAGGTGATGTCATTGACCGGCTACTAAAATTAAATTCACTTCAACTAAACAAAATTACAGATGGTCTTAGTTGGATTTAGACATTGATGGAAACATTTGGCTTTGTTTGTGTATTCAAGTCAACAGGGAATAAATCAATCAGTCTCATTACTTAGCTGGGAAACCTTGATTCCTGGCATCCATACACTGTAGATCTTGTTTAATAGGCCCTGCACTGTAAAAACTTCCGGAGCAGCTGGAGGAACAGACCAAAAAGCAGAAGGCGTTGACCTGCCTGATCCCAAACCCCCCAAAATGTGCAAAATGTGGCCAAAACTATCTCAATGCACATAAATGTGAAACCACAACACAAAGAGCCAAAGAGCTGAAACCAGATACCACAGGACACCCTGATGTTCTGCAAACAAGCACTGATGGGTCAGAACTGGCATCGCAGCATGCAGAGCTCACACAGTACTATAGAGGTAGTTCAGGGGTCCTGCAACCTTTACAACCGAAAGAGCCATTTTCAC
The DNA here is from genome assembly GCA_006937965.1 of Callopanchax toddi. NCBI lineage: Eukaryota > Metazoa > Chordata > Actinopteri > Cyprinodontiformes > Nothobranchiidae > Callopanchax > Callopanchax toddi. The sequence goes on along the minus strand of SSNR01000038.1, from coordinate 265,918 downwards.
ATATTTAATTGAAATGTGCATAGAGCGTTGTTGACCAATTAGGGGTAAATAAAGAATTATTACATGGATTATTGTCAAGATTTCACCAACATAACCCAATAGTTTCCTAAGATCAGAAGATTAAAGGTGGCCTCATTTTAAAGGTTTTGTCAGTGTATGTACATGTGTTAATAAGGCTGTGCTTGCAAGAACAAAAGTTTTAATGGGTACAAAAAGAAAAAAAAACATCTGCTATCCTTTTAGGATGAAAGCCATCTAATTAACAATGTAGTAGATTTTCTTTCCCACAGGTAACAAAGACACGGTAACCTCAGAGAGCCTGGATAAAATTTCAACAAGCTACGCTGATGTATATTGGGTTCTACTGAGCAGCTGCGAGCATCTCCCTCCCCGTCTCCCGCTACACGCCTGTTTCCCTTTGCTCCGTCTCCTGGAGGGGAAACATGACTTGTTTACAGTCTCTGTAGTGACAACTAAATGAAATCACATTTCCCATCAGTCAGTGGGCTAATTGAGGCTAGCTCTTCCATTAGTTGTCTGCTCACATCTGCTTTGTAGGGAGCCAGACCGATCAATGCTCAGTCAAGAGTTGGCTACTTGGTTGTGCATACACATTTATACCCACCAACACCTTTTACACACAGCTTGAAGTTTATAGCTTGCAGGTGCAACAATTGTGCACATTATTCTTACGTTTAACTTAAAAAAAAAAAACATTTCAACTGGCTTTTTTTGCATGCACGTTTTGCAGCTTAAGTGTGAAACTACTTTTGTTGTGTCATTAAGCTGCAAAAGAGAAGTTGGTACCAATGAGGATAATAGTTTCACCTCTTTGGACGTTCGTATTACAGGATGTGAGAGTTGAGTTGCTCTTCTTCCATCCTTTGTGGTATAGAAACACTCTGGCTGTTCCCACAGTCTTGGCAAACGCTCCCTATCCAAATCCTTTTCTCAGTAATTCTGTTGTCCTGCCAACGGTGAGTGAAAGCACAGAAGTGTATTATGGACTGGTCATGCATGAGTAACGAGGGGCCCCTTTGTATCTGTGTGTGTGTGTGTGTGTGTGTGGTGTGTGTGTGTGTGTGTGTGTTGGCTTTAAACAATTTTTCCTGCCCTACAGAAACCTAGTTATTATGCAGTGACTTAAGTGGCCCTCATCTCTTGAGTTTTAACACATGCTTGTTTACACCTACATAGCATAGGTGCTGGATAAAAAAAATCCCCACCAAAACCAAACAAACACAAAAAATCACACCTCAGTATTGATTAGTAACTTGCTTCTGCAGTTTACAGTAATGAATACACCCACGCCATCCTTCAGCGCCTTGCCTCTCATCCCACCTCCCACTCCCAGCACCTAGCACATTTCTACATAGAATCCATCTGTAGAAGGTTGGGAACAGGTTGCTGTGAGTTTCTCTCACTCTGCACAAATCAAGCCAAGACAAATGCGACTCTGTTAGTGGAAATCAAAGTGTGACAACTTTCCACACACCGGCGAGTGGTTTTTTTTTTTCTTCTTCTTCTTTTTGCTGCAGTTTTGAGTTCTGTGTTGTGAGGATTATGGTGATACATTAGCCCAATCTGTGTTGATCTAGCAAAGCGGGAGATGAACAGCCCGTATGTCAGATTGTCATTTGGATTGGTTTGGGTTTTTATCATGTCTGCTGTCGTCCAGTGTGTCTTGGCAAATGCTTTTGAAAGCTGTACAGTATTTGATTTTCAATGCGTCGCTGGTAGCGCCAGTGCAGATAACTGTAATCAGCTGAAACGTGCACAGCCAGCTACTGATTCAAACACTCATATATGTAATGATGGGGCTGACAATCAATGTTTACCAGCATATTAATGTCACATGGTGAAAATAGCTTTTGCAGCTTTGTAAACTTCTCTTTGGTATTTTTAAAAATGGTAGGGCTGGGAGATATGGCCAAAATTTCGTATCCCAATTTAGCTCATTTTATATCCCGATTACAATCTACATACATAGCATAGAACATCCCCTTGTGAATCTCCGCCTTCACTTTGGCCCAACATGCATCATTTTAATCAGGTAACACGACTTTATTAATGTTTTTCCATCAGGGTGTCCAATCTCAGAGCAAGTGTTTGCACCGACTCACAAAACACACGTTAGATTGGATTCATATCTTTGCAGATGTACTTGGCAATCGCAGTAGCAATCTCGTTTAATCTGTAGGAGCATGCCATGGGTAAAAGCCTGTTGCAGCATCTGCGTCTGGAGTTTGTTATGAGCACTTACGCTTGACGCTGTTTTTGCAGCTTTTGCTCGTTGACTCTCTCTGTGTTCTTTGTTGTGGTTTTTGCTCAGATGATAAAATAAACTTGTGGTTCTGGAGTCTGTTGTTGGGACCAGGAGCCGGCAAACTTTACAAACTGTTGCCTGGTCCATGTTGGTCTTTTTCTATTCAAACCACATCCATGCGACAGAAGTTGTCCCTATTTTAGCTACAAGCTCCTCGGTTAGCTGGTCATCTTGTTGACCCTGGTCTAAAGCACGTCTGCTACCGTCTTCCTCCATGTTTGTTTATGTTTTGCAGCATGCATTAGCATGCTGTAAGGTGCTTTTTGATGTAAAGTACTGCCGTAAAACTCCTAACCGTGGCGTAAACAATAGAGCTTTATTTGAAACATTTTCTGTCACCCAGACAAAATATTTTATCGTATTGCCCAGCCCTAGTTTGAGGAATATACCAAGTCCAATGATGGAATTAAAAATAGATGTAATCATCATGATATATTAGTGGAGATGCACCGATTTTGGTTTTGTGGGCCGACACCAACTCTTGTACAGCTCTGACCTGCCTATAGTGATTTTGGACCATTTAGATTTGTCTTAAATAATTATAATTACCAAAATAAATTTTACCTTGAAAAACTTCCACATTGAACTTCAGCTATTGCTAGAGTGATTTAGTATTAACCAATACTAAATTGAAAAAGAGTCAAATTCCTATTTGCTACGTGGCCATGTTCACAATATTCATGCCATGTTTCTGAGCCAGCCCCCTGGAGGCAACCTGTGGTATTGCATGTTATGGCACTTTATCACTAGAGACATTTTCGTCATAAATAAATTATGTGGTCAAGCCTCACATGAGGACAAATCCTTTAGCTGGTTTAACCATTTTACATTTTCATGTTTAACAACAATAATGCATGAAGAAAGGCACACAGCAGTTTACCATGAGGGTTTGTTTTAGTGTCACTTGAGCGAAGCAGCATTAGACAGAAACACAGAGTCATTACTTCACCAGCTAACACACCCTTAGTGTTCTCCAGCTCCAATTACTGAACAACTTTACAGAAAACTAACCTCACAGTGGCTGGTGCCAGTGTGCTAATCACTGCTCAGCTTATTGATGCTAATTTAGTTAGCTTCAGGCTACTCATTTACTCTTATTAGCTTAGCTTAGCTCCCATTGTTGCAGCACTATTTACACTCACATCTCACTAACACAGTTAATCCCACTCTCACTGCACAGAACTTGGATGCAGAGATGCTGATGAGCTGCACGGTCTCTTCATGTCACAGTCTTATTAGTCGGGCCTAATCATGTGAGCACGAACTCTGATTGGATAAAGGGACCGCCATCAGTGGGTTACAACTGACGTCTGCATTTGGTCGTGCATAATTTATTATTATTTAATGTTTTAAGGGCTGTTTTGTCATGGTGTGAAGACTTTTGCCTCTGGTTCTATTAGGTTATGTTTCCACCTGGTTACACTTAGTTAATTTTTCTTCCTGTTTTATTTTGGAAAGCCTGAGTTAATTTGCCATCTGCTCTCGCCACACACCTGGTTCCACGCTAGGAAATCAGTACACCTGCTTTGTATTTAGTCCTTTGATCACAGACTTGTTTGTTCCTCCATGTTTTATTTGGTTTTGCGTTTCTGTCGCGCCCCCAGTGTTAGCAGTGCACCTGCCTGTCCTCAGCCTCCAGGTTGTGCGTTTGGGTTCCTTTGCTTTTTCACACAAACCAACTCAAACGCACACAGTTCCACGCGCGCTCTCAAATGTGTCATACGAGCTCAGCCCGTGTCGGTGTCTCAGTCACGTACGGGGTCAGATTTAATCATCGTGGCGCTCACACACGCCCACGCAGACGCTCAACTTCATCCAAGGTCACGCATAACTCATTCGGCACACCGAGGCATCGGTGCTGATGTTGCATTGTGCTCTTTACACCCGCTTATCCCTGTTCTTGTGTTTTGTGTGTGTGTGGGAAGTAATACAAACATGCATGTGCGTAGTGTGTGTTGATGTCAGTACCTACAGGCACAGTTGTGATATTGTTTTGCTTTCTTTTACTCACGATCTATTTTTGTTGTTTCAAATGCAGCTTGACTTCTAGCCTATGGCAGATTGTAGTGCAAACACTAAGAACACCGGCGCAGAGCGTTTCTGTTACAGCAGCTCTTTTAGAAACGTTACATGTTTGCACCTCTCTGAATGCTCATTTGCTGTATAATCCTGTGTTTTTCACATTATAATTATGTGATTTTTAAAATTAAATTGCTAGCTGAGGATCCAGAAGCTCATGACAGACCGGTTCTGAGAGGTTCTGGATTCTTTTCAGTGTCCCATCCTGCAGGCAGCCACTGGATAAGTCTGCAGGGTCAGGTCTGGCCTGCGGACAGGCTGATGAAGCGAGCGCTGTCTGTCGGGGCACAGGCCTGTTAAATGATCACAGAGCACGTTCCCCTGACACCGCTCTGGCTGAGAGGCTTTAACTCTCTTCCGAGGACCGGCCCAGAGGTGTGTGTTTGTGTGCATGACAAAAAAAGAGACATGTTTGACCTCATTTTCATTGGCTTTTGAAAGAGTTTCTGTTTAAAAAAATGTAATTTCTCCACTGTCATCCATGCATACATACTCTAAATGTGTGTTAAATAAGAGTGAGTGAAGCAGACATTGCATTAGGTCTGCCTATGGGATGCTGTCTCCTATCTAGTGCAGAAGCCCAGGAGCTAAATGTATTCCTACAGAGCCATTAAAGGCAGGCGCTGTCGTCCAAAGCTGTTTTGGATCTATAAGGCTGAGAGAAACAATGACCTCAAAAATACTTACATTTCCCACTTTTAGTCATTATTTGATAATAAGGGTGTGTTGGATTTGATTAATTTTATGTTACCCAGATTTTTCTGACCTAATTGTCTTTTCAGCAAAGACAATTTTGACATTTTTGACTAAAAGATTAAAAAAAAAACCACGAAGGGATCAACATGATACTACACATTTTGGAAAATAAATCTAAATCAATTAACCATATGTATTTGGTGATTTATTTCACATTGCAGAGTAAATGACGGTGTGGGTTTCAACACAGACAGAGGTTAGAAGTCAAGAATTTCCCATTTTTTATTAAAACCCTCTCCCAGCTCATATTATTCTCCTCTATTTCAGTCTTTGTTTTGTTTTCTCCCACTCCCAGTCTTTGTGGTTGGAAACCATGAGTTGCACATGGCAGGGAGACAGCTCCGACTTTCAGTAAAAAGTCCTCCTCAGTAACAAAAGTCATCTCCAGACTCATGGTGAAAGTTTGTATCTTGGCTCTGTTTTATGCTTTTAGCTCTTTTTCTGCCAGTTTTAAATATTTTTTTATTTAAAAAAAGTTTATTTCTAGCTGTTGAAGGATATTTAAATTACAAAAGTATGTTTTTTGTTACATGCTAACATTTTTCGGTGCAACAAAGAATCTGTTATATTGTTAGTTCAGACCTTTAACAGCAGGTGTGTCCAAAGTGCGGCTCGGGGGCCACTTACGGCCCACGGAGTGATTCTGTGCTGCCCTCAGCTGTATCTGTCTGAATTTAGTCCTCCAGCTGACTGTTGACGCAGAGAGTTAATTTTTTTATGTTCAGATTTTTACTAACGCGAGTCCAAATACAAAAGGTTAAACCCAGTCCAAAGCTTTAGTCATTTACTACCCAGTTTTTTGTTGTAATTTAATTTCCTGGTAAGTAGAACCACAAACCATCACTGACTTTTACCAAAAAATCAGCTCCATGCATAAAAACTGGACTAAATCCAGCAGCGTTACTGAAGGAAGAGCGGCCCAGATCCTGGTCTCGTTGCTGAGAATAGATGAAATTTTACTTTTTTTTTTCTTTTCAAGACCAAACTAATAAACAGTCAATCATTCAAATCCAGGGAGTTTGATTCTTCTATTAAAGGAAACGTACAAAACCTTTTTATGTCTTGAATAAAGATTTTAGATCCTTTTATACACCCCACCCTTTGTTCTGTTTATTAGGAATATTGCTTTTATCATGTATTTTTGAGCAGAATAAATAGAAGAAAGACAATAAAATTGTTGTTTACATGTTTAATGAGAAAAATGCATATTTTTTTTTATCCGAGACGACTTTCAACTTGGTGATTTTGGACCCTGTCTCGAAAATTTGTTTAAAAAGTATGTCTTGAAGGGATTTATGTGGACTTTTAAACAGGTAATATCTTAATGGTTGTTGATCCCTTTGGAGTTACTGCAGTTTGGAGGAAATAGCTGTTAGTTCTGAGCAGATTGACGAGCTAACAGCTAGTCCTAGCAGGACAAAGTCGCTCTAATCTCAGAAACGTGTCACTTCCTGCAAATACTAACCTTTCAGTGGATGATTTACCACTTTTATATGCTATACATTCACATGTGTGTCTCATTAAAGTTAATTACATTGGTCTACAATCAGTTTCAGTTCAGTTTTGAATACTTTTAAAGGCACACTATGTAACTTTTTCATATTTTTTTTATCGTTTTCTTAAAATGATCTTTTACAGGGTTAATGAAAAGGCACTCAGGCCCATCTGCTGCTTGTGTCCAGGATACAGCGTTTGCAACTTCTGAGCATTGGCGGAATGTCAATCGAGAGAACCGGGAAATTTACCGGTGGCCTGCCTGCTAAATCTGGTTGCTCAGTTATTGCTGACATTCTTGATAAATAAATAAACAATCCATGATGTAGCTCATCAGGGCATCTGCCCTCCTGAAGCTCACACCAACGCAGCAAAGCTGGGCCACAACACCCCCTCCCTTTTGTCAGTCTGTCAAAGTGCTGCAGACACCTGCCCTGCATAGTGTGCCTTTAAACGCCCCACAACATTTCAAGTATTTTCAAGAATTTCACTGATAAGAACCCTGTAGTGGTTTAGATGATGAATTTCTGAAATGCTCTACTGAATGGAAAGCTGCCGGTAGCTCCTCTGCTAATTTATGCAGCAAATAGCCACAGACTTCAGTGTAAATAACTGTGAAAATAGAAAATAACTGCTGTGTAAAAGTTTATTTAACAGTGTTCACATAAACCATCAATTAATATTTGACATTGAAGGTGTGATCCACATTTATTGTAACACTGCTGTGATATTAACTCATCACCCTGATCAAAACTAATCTATTTCTACAAATTAAGGCCATTCAATAAACCGTCTACAACAAATAAGATAGGAATTGGTCGTAATTTTACCACAAAAGCACTTCAAGTATTGCTTTAAGCTTTAAAAAATTTCAGTTTTGTTTTTCAGTAAAAAATGATAGAAAGGCAGATAAATATTCAAGTGTCTGGAAAAAAAGGCACTCTAAAACATCAAAGCTGCATAAAATCTGGGCAAATGTACTTAAAACGATCAAGAGTTGAAACTTGTTTTATAAAGGTGAAATCACCGTATTGCTTAGTGTGTGTGTTTGTGTGTGTGTGTGTGTGTGTTAGAGTATCATTAATCAAATAGAGTATTATTGTTTTCAGCATCTCGCCCAAGTCTACACATTACCATTTTAATGACATTACTCTCCTATTAATCTGCTTACCACATAGCCACTGGTGCAACTTATAAAACTATCAAAGAAGTAGTTTGATTTAAAAAAAAGAGGGGAGGGTAAAAGAAAAAAGAAAAACAAGGCCATAAAGAGAGAAGGAACAGTAATTAAAAAGCTACTCTAATGAAAGAAAACTCATAAACAGGAAATAACAGTAAAATAATGGAAAAGCGCATATGCTGCAGTCCTGAATTAGACGTGTGACAAATAAATGGATGTTCTTTACGGCCTCGAACTCTGGGTGTGAAGTCGTACTCGCCGCCTCCGGCCGTTCCCACTTTAATTGTAACACGACGCCCTCTCCTGAGCCTCGTCGCGTAACTGAATTAAAGCTGCGTCAACATCTTACAGTCAGGAGCTCAGGAATCTGTTTTTAACATCTGAAAGTTTGAGCTGTTAACCTTCACTTGCTCATATATTTGTGAAGCAGATAAGGTCCCATTACTTGGATTCTGGAAGTTATTTCCTTTACTAAGAAATGAGCAGATTGTTCACCAGGTATAAAGAATACTGACTATTAATTTGCTGATTGAAAGAGTTGCGAACATCAGTAGAGGTGAAGGACAACTGAGGACCGGGTTCTGCTTTTGGCTGCCAGGCTTTTTATTCTAACACCTCTCTTTATCTTTAAACCAGAATTTGGATTTGGAATTTTTTCAAACAAGTTGTCTTTGAGACCTGATGAGAGACTGAAATAGAGCAGACTGGTAAGATGGAGTGATCCCACTAAATGCACAGAGCTCTTTAAGGCTGGATCAGTTTCTGCACCATGAGTTGTTTGGATTCTGTAAACCGGATAATCTTTAGATCAGGAATTTCGTATAGTCTCTTGAATAGACAGGAAACTGAAAAGTTTGCAAATGTTTCCAGGAAATCTCTGCATTTTGATTGGTGCATGATCCCACTATTAGATGCTCCAGTAGTACATTTTAATATGAGCTCTACTAGCAATGGTTAGGGTTTTAGCTACAGTACTGTATAATAAAAATTGTCACTTATAATAAAACACTTTTTAAATGTATTTTCATAGTATACTTATATTTCAATAATGTATGTAAAGATGTAATAAATCTATAGTTGAAAGTCTTTCTAAACCCAACCAAAACCCTACTTCCACTATAGGTTTATTCATGTTATTTACACAGTTTAATTATTTTAAAGGTTTTTTTCTTGCAGCTTCTAATTGTAGAAGAACTAATATCTGAGGAATACAGACTCATTAAACACTGTTATGCTTCTCCTTTATTGAATTACTTTATTTTATCAGGATTAAATTAAATGAACTTTCCCCCAAAACATTTGCATTTCTCTCTGTTGTGTCTTTAGAATAGTTTAAAGGAAACATCAGCTTTTGTAGTTGTTTGAAACCATTTATGAATAAAAGTTGTTTTAACAACACGAGATTTATTTAATACTCATCACTGAGACTATGTATATACTCAGAGTTCTTGTTGAAGTAGAAAAACTTTATTTTTTAGTTTTTCATGACAGAGTGAATCCAGACAGACAAACCCTAATGGAGGGGGGTCGGTCACTTCCTGTTGAAAAACATCAGCAGAAGGAAATATTTAAAATAAAAACTGGAGATTTACATGGAAAGATGGATTTATACCACGCATGGTCAGATCAGCCTCAGTGTTGATGGTAAATGAATAACAGATGTCTCATTGGCTGGTAATATTTTCATGATATGAGTCTATTTTGTAAAGATTTTTAAATTGTTTTAGTATCAACACTGACCTTCTTGGGGAAAAGGAAGAGTCTCATGAGACTGAATATTATTTAAAGAGAAAAAACAACATTTCAGAGGCTCTGATGAGGGTGAAAGGTTAAAGTTTGGGATATGGATAAATTGTAGGAGGTTAGGAAAGTAGACTGCTCACAATCAATAGTTTATTAAGGTTAGCTGCACATGATGTGTGTGTGTCTGTGTGTGTGAACGAGGAGCGTTTCAATGTGGAATATTCACATAACTGAGCTTTTAGAAACAGTTGCTGAAGAATTACAAGATAATCCCACAAAACACGACGATTTTGACCAAATACAGACCAAACAATGTGCTTCATACTTCCTGTCCCGCGAGATATTGTGACTATCACGTGATTTTGCGGTGCTAGCTTCTCCTGTGGGACCCAGGCTTAACAGTTCTGGCATGCATCTCATAAAGTTTGGACACTGAGGTAATGGAATCAAACTCTTACAGGAAATACAAAAATCAAAGAATGGTCAAAGTGCAAATTTACCTTCAGCTTGTGAAACTGGAACGAGATCTAAAGTTAATGAGAACTGAAGCATGCTGGGAGAAAAACTGGGTGTGAAAACAAAGTGTTGCTTTACAGTTATGCACCGTAGAAGTCCCATATCCTAAAGTGCTGTCAGCCTTTTATAAAAAGAGCTTCATCCTTCTTTACAAACATAAACAGAATCATCAGTAAATCCAGTTTTTGCTTCTGGATCTGAGCAGGTAAACAATCTGAGCTTTCTGGAAATCCCAAACACCCACACCCCTTACCTCCCTTTGTTCCTATTAGTTTTATCACTGCACCACTTTCTATTTTTTTCAAGCAAGTTTCATTTTTAATATATGAGCGTATGCACTGGCTGGCGGTTCCTAGCAGCTCAGATTTGCTGTCCAAGAAAGCCTTATTGGCTCTGTGTGCAGAGAAGAGCCATTCACATCAACCTGAAGCAGAATCCCAAACATCCATCCTTGTCAGCTATTGTTCTGTTCAAGTAAACAGATAGCACGCCTGCGTTGTCCTGAAAGCAAACGGTGCTGCCTACCAAGCCGTGCTTTCATGTATCATTGTTTGTTGCACGCTGTTGTGTCTCACTGTGCTGTAGATGTGTTTACAGTGGCTGTGTGTGTGTGTGTCAGTGTGCCACTTGGAAAAGAATATTAAAGCCCTGACGTATGGGGGGGATATGTCGTTATGTAGATGATGGCGAAAGGAAGAGGAGCTTTACACAGTTCTTCGTCAGTCTATTGTGAAATTAAGTAAGAGAGGACTGAGCCCATTGTTGTGAGTAATCCAACAATTTCCATTTCAAAAGAGGAGCAAAAAGTGGCTGCGATGGACACAAAAGCCGCCTATTACCGCCATCGGAGTGTAACTGTGAGATCACAGACCCATGTTAGGGTTAGGTTAACTTCACATGGTTCACCAGATAACGTTACGCACCCTAAAGTAGGTTTTGGCATTTAAACCGAGCCGTGTTGTTTAGTGTTGAATAAAAAAAACGAAACGTTCCGGTTCTGGGTGTTTTTTTTTTTTTGTCCTGCCTGGGGGGTGTGTGGGATTGTTCCCCTGGCAACCTGACCGGGGTCAGCGTGTCGTGCTGTTTTATTGGCTGACTGTGCTGCCTTATGCAAATAAAGCAGTGCCTTCAATCATTAGCATTAGTAAAGTATTTGCATAACATCCACTTTTGCCTGTAGAAATGTAGGGCACGAGTACGAGAGCGAGCAGAAAGGAGAATTTTTAGAAACCCAAACGTAGCAGGAAAAAGAGAGTTTTACCACCACGTTATCAGATAAAGACTCACTGTTAAATAAAACAAATCCATTCCCATCAGCCTACAGAGACAGAGTGTTGTGTGTTAATGAGGCTGATGTATGCTAATGATGCCACGGTTGACATGATGTGAAGAAAAGAGGAAATACTTTATGTTTTCAGTGTGAGGTTCATAGACAGATTGCTGCTTCCTTTGTGTGTGTGTGTGTGTGTGTGTGTGTGTGTGTGTGTGTGTGTGTGTGTGTGTGTGTGTGTGTGTGTGTGTGTGTTCTTGACATGATTTTTGTCTCTGATCAGATTTCTTCAAACAATTTTGAGGAGATCAAACAGCCCGTAGCTACGATCCGGTTCAAGTGCAGAGAAATTCTTTGAATATATGTGGATTATTATTTTGTTTCTTACTGATTTTTTCTTTAGCCTTAGTTAATGTTGCTCATGTGCAACTTTTGGTAAAGCGTATGTGTGGTGATGTTGTTAAAATCTATAACGATGGAGGAGATATGAGGTGCCGTATAGGACAAAATCTATTTTTCACTCAAACATACAACAATATAAGCACACTACTACAAGGGTGCACGCACACAAAAAATACTACAAGCACACACATACTACTAAAAAAATGTATGCATACTACTATAAACATGCACGCATACTACTATAAACATGCATGCATACTACTATAAACATGCATGCATACTACTATAAACATGCACACATACTACTATAAACATGCACACATACTACTATGTATAAAAATGCACACATACTACTAAAAGCACACACATACTACATGTGTGTGCTTGTAGTAGTATGTGTGCATATTTGTAGTAATATGTGTGCATGTTAATAGTAGTATGTGTGTATGTTAACAGTAGTATGTGTGTATGTTAATAGTAGTATGTGTGTATGTTAATAGTATGTGTGCATTTTTATCGTAGTATGTGTGCATTTTTGTAGTAGTATGTGTGCATTTTTATCGTAGTATGCGTGCATTTTTGTAGTAGTATGTGTGCACGTTTATAGTAGTATGTGTGCATTTTTGTAGTAGTATGTGTGCATTTTTATAGTAGTATGTGTGCATTTTTATAGTAGTATGTGTGCATTTTTGTAGTAGTATGTGTGCATTTTTATAGTAGTATGTGTGCATTTTTATAGTAGTATGTGTGCATGTTTATAGTAGTATGTGTGCATGTTTATAGTAGTATGTGTGCACGCTTATAGTAGTATGTGTGCACGTTTATAGTAGTATGTGTGCACGTTTATAGTAGTATGTGTGCACGTTTATAGTAGTATGTGTGCATGTTAATAGTAGTATGTGTGCATGTTAATAGTAATATGTGTGCATGTTTATAGTAGTATGTGTGTATGTTAATAGTAGTATGTGTTCATTTTTGTAGTAGTATGTGTGTGCTTGTAGTATTTTTGTGTGCGTGCACGCTTGTAGTAGTGTGTGTGCATGCTTGTAGTAGTGTATGTGTGTGCTTGTAGTATTTTTTGTGTGCGTGCACGCTTGTAGTAGTGTGTGTGCACGCTTGTAGTAGTGTATGTGTGTGCTTGTAGTATTTTTTGTGTGCGTGCACGCTTGTAGTAGTGTGTGTGCACGCTTGTAGTAGTGTATGTGTGTGCTTATATTGTTATATGTGTAAGTGAAAAATAGATTTTGTCCTATACGGCACCTCATAAGGAAACCATCTCTGTTGACTTTTGTTTTTTAAAAGTGAAACCACTTTATCTCATTTATGTTGTTTTTTTAAATCTGGAGACTGAGTTCTCGGGATGTGGACGTCCAGCTCACCCACACACGATCACGGATGCTTTAAACATCAAATATCTAATTTCCACTAAATGTTTATGAAAATTACTATTTGGACATGCAGCAGCAAAAGTCAGCTTGTAGAGAAAGCATGATCTGAGGGGTTTGTTCATGTTTTATTCAGGAACATATCCTATTGTTTCCATGAAGGAGGCGGGACTTGAAACATATACTGCAGCCAACCACTAGAGGGCGCTTGTTTTGTTTCAGCTTCAACTGACACATTACCTTCTGTATTTAGTTATAATCTGTCAACAGATCATTTAAAAAAAGATTTCTAATGTACCCTTTGATTTATACTGATAGTATTTAAATTTAAAGTATTTTAGCAAATTTAGATTATTCTAATAGTAATTTGTTGTGAATATTTTCTTTTATAAATCTATCGTCCCTTACGGAGAAACCATGAAGAAAAATCACAACCCCATGGAATCACATGATCATGTTTATGATGTTATAAATTCACACGGGAAACATGTGCAGAACTTGTTCTTCACATGTTAATTTAACACGTTAAAAACTGGATTTTTTTGCACGTCTTTTTGTTCCCAAATCATACAGGAAAAATGTTTGTTTTTTTTACATGTATTTCACATAGGTCACATGGTTTTCCCTGTAAGGGCTGTTTTATACAAATTTATGAGAGACATGCATGGGATTTAGTTTTAAATTAACCTAAAAATTGAGTCAAAATGGTTTAAATGATGCAAATCTTTAAAAAAAAATCTTTGCTTCCAGTGAAAATGTTGGGATCTCGCTGCCTGAAGTGTCAATATTTTATGCAAAATGATGATTGTTTGCTTTGAAATTCTGTTTAACCTTGAAAAATGGAAACAGCTATTCCCAGAAGTCAGAAAGCTCAAACTCACAGTAAAGTTGCTGATTCATGAATATCGAAGAAAAAACACATAATGCAATTTTGTGTATAAAGTGTACATATTGGTAAAACTAATGTCATCATTTGACAATGAAGCAGAATAACACAAGCCTTATTTTTGTTTTATTTTCTCTTAATTATAAATCACGACAAACACCACAGACAGCATTTTTGCACACAAAACGTTGCAGTGCGTGATTCGGCTCATTTCAGGAGGAAAACCAAACACCTGAACACCATACGCATCACGCTCTGTGCATTCTTGTCTCTTAGCCAACTCCGAGGAAGCCTGTCAAGTAAACATAAATGTCTAATGCTCCCTGGAGTTCAGATTTGGCTTGCAGAGGGTAGTTTCTCACAGTGATTGGAAATCGACAGAGGCATCATGCTTTGGGCTGTATGTAGACCATGCACACACTCACACACACATAATAGATGTAAAGATATTCAAGAATGATCAAGCTGCGTCTGTCAATGTAAGATTAGACTTTATGTATCCTAAAACCATGTGCAAATATTAAGCTTAATACATTTGTTTTTTTTTATATCTTGCTTTCTTTTTATTCTCTTTCCTTCTTTCCTCACTCATTCGTTCCTCATTTTGCCGGCTTTCGGAGCAGGTGTCTGTCCATATGCACCGGTTTTGACATTAAAGCCCCTTTTGTTGCCTGCTGCTCGAAGTTGTTCCCCTGAAGGAGCCACAAGGAAAATCAGCAAGCAGCTGATACTTCCTGGTGCTTCTTCTGCTTCTCCTCATCTGTGCATTCTCATTGTTTTTCCTTCCTCTCTTCATATCCCTGTTTTATTTTAATGCTGAGTTCCTGTCTGCTGTGAAAGCTTATAGAAAATCCCCTTCTGCAAACACATAGATCCAAAAAGTGACTCATACAGACCATAACTTTATTCTTTCTTCACAGCAAGAGGCAACATTTAGAAGGCAATTGTTCAAGATGGTTTAGAGTCTGTGCCTTGAGCTGTAAATAAATCAGGTTCTTGACGAGGTTGGGTAATTTATCCTGAGATTTGTGTTTTAATGCAGTATTGTTGGTTTTAAATTAAACGCATTGTGTAAAGGTTTGACGTCTTTAAAGAAAACTCACATTGATGCAGGAATTTGATGCAGGAATTGAATCCAATGCTTGCTGTGTGATTCTATAGCTCCTTCCAGTCATTTATATTCATATCAAGCATCAGTTTTACATAGTTTTTATTGTTTATTTGACTCAAGAAGTGTGAGGAAAAGAAAAGTTTGGACACTTTGTCATCTGTTGTCAAGATTTCTTCAAACATCTGATCATAAACCCGATTATTCCATCACTGATTTGTCTGTCTGTTGAGCTTCAATCAAGCTGCAACATTTGACGTCAGATCTTGGTTCGTCTTGCAGATGAGCGTTTGAGCTAGCTGAAAAGCAGCCTGGATCTGAAGCAAACTGATGATTTGGTTGTCAGTCACCAGTCGGTAATCTAATGCTTTGAAGGCGTGATTTGTGAGGCTGCAGACGTGTTACCAAATATCAAGCATGCTGGGGATTTTTTAGAGGAGTTTTAATTGTGATATGAACTGCAGGAAGAAGATTGTTATATTCACATACAACAAGCATCTTGGAGAGCAGAAAGGATGATCTGGTTAGACCGAGGAACTTGCTTCCTGAAAACTATTTTACTAGGAGAAAATACAGAGAAATGACTATTTTTCATCAACACCAGTGTTCTCAGCTCCCCAGTAAGGAGATGAGCTATTGGCCATTCGAAACATTACAAGAAGTTGCTAAATTCTAGCAATTCTTTGCATAATCAAACGTGTGCAGTGTAAGAGAGAGGAATTGAGTCATGAGAAAGACCAGAATTGACTATAAAAACACCCTAAATATGTTTAGAATCACAAACAACCTACCCTCCCCTCTGAGCTGTTACAGTGGGAAGTTCATTTGCAGTCTGGATAAAGAGAGTTTTCACTCTAGATTGAGTTGTTCGGTGGATTAGATGTTTGTACTTTCCTACAGGAGTAAGGAAAAGTGTCATTTTACAATTATTTGAATTAATTTTCCACTGTCAGGAACCTCAGAACCATATGGACCTTATGCTGGTCACTAATGGTCACATTTTGTTTGGAATGGTATTCATCAAGCAGGAGTTGTCAAAGATCAACCAGCAGGGTGGTGTTGGTCACACTAGCACATGCAAAGTGCCCAAGCTGCCAATCAGCTGCCAGTCATGCACCTGTGACTGGAACACACCTGGCAGCACTTACAGCTCGAAACAAGGGGGATTTGGCTCATTTCTGGGGCGAGAGTCCCTCACATTTGGCTGCGTTGCTCATTCTACAGCTGCACACTTCTTACAAGTTATACCTGATTGTAAAGGTGACTAATCAGGCTTTCCAGCAATGTAAGATTTATTGTCAAGTTTAAAAATCTGCTGTTAGGATCTAAAATGGTTAAATTGATCCAGTTAAAGTTGCTTTTTTTTGGTAAGAACAGGCAGTTTGTCCCTTCAACAATACGGTTGCACAACCAAAGTTTAAAATCATACTTGATGGAAAAAGGCCGACTGTTCTGATCCAGTTTGAAGTGAAGGTATTCGTGCAAATGGAGAACGAGCGTGTGGGTACTGTACGTGGGTGTACGTGTTACAGAGGATCCTTTAATCCCATATGGCACGCCACATATTGTGACAGTGGCTATCCCCGCCCACTGCTTTGATTTGGTGAGTGAAAAGATAATTATTTCACCTTTCACTCGAAATTCATTATCAGAGGGAGAGAGAGACAGGTAAATGACAGGTAATTGCTTTTCAGAGTCAACACCATTCTTCCCCAATATAACAGAGCAAGTGGGGAGATGTGAGGAATGGAGAAAGGGAGCAGGTGAGAACAGTGAGGCAGAGACGGAGTGGGATGAATGAGAAGGAAGGGCTAATTTCCATAATGAAAAGGTAATAATTTGTGGTGTTAGTGTTAGTTTCAGATGAGTGTCTATGGCATGTCGGTTCCTTGCTCGAGGTCATTGTGCGGTGCCAGCCATGCATACTAATTCGTTAACAAAAACCCGCATGGCCTGCCTCCGTCTCTAGAATGTCAGTTTCACCTTTCTCCCTTTCCTCTTCCATCCAATCCCATCAACACCCACTCCCTTCTCTCTCCACTCTTCTTTTTACCACACTTCTTAATGGCTTTCCTCGCTTTTACGGTAAAAACAAATATAGCAATGAATTATGTGTACTTTTTGAACTCTCACCAAGGCTGTGGGATATTTTTATGATCCCTTTTGATCTGTTTTTATTCTTTGTTTTGTAACGGAAGGTGTTTCTTTCTCTTTGCGTCTGACACACAGACACCCAGAAACACACAATCCCCTCAACCCAGCATTATGAATGATTTAGGAGAGTGCACATTGACTATCTGCCACCTGCCTTGGGCTCCGCTCAGGCCCACCTAGCTGCTGGCCCTGCATGTTAATGCCCAGTGGATAGGGACTCGCATGTTAACATGGAGCGGGACACGAGGCTGGTTGACAGATTGACAGAGTAGACACTGTACACCTCCACCGCTGGTTAAAAGGATGCATTGGGATATCCAGGGAGCTCTGCCTTCAATTTGTTTTCTCTAGAGGGCTCCTGTGAATCACCGAGATGTAACGGGTGTTTAAGCCAGCGCTGTTTCTAAATGGTACGGAAATGTCAAGTAAAAGCACAACTATTCAAGTCAAACGTAGACTTTTTTTAACGACAAAAAAACATTTTTTTACAAATGCTTTCATGGAACGACTGATAATGATTGCTGCTGTTGCTATGTGACTAATGGAAATACGTTTGAAGTGCACTTCCCTTTCGCTAGCTAAAAGTTTACCGGTCTTTTTTTTTTTTTTTTTAACTCCTCGGCACAGCGAGCCCTCATTGCCTCATTGCTGCTGGAAGTGAAAAGCGGCGCAGCACCGTTTCCGCTGTAAACAGCGAGGAGACGTTTTTCTGTGTTGGGTCACTTATAGGAACCATGAATCATAGAGCAAGAAAAGAACATACAGGGGATTGGGGAGTGTGTAACTCTGGGAATGCTGTGAATTTTACACTTAGAAAAAGGAGTGGAAGCAGTAAAGTGTTTAGACTGTTTTATGATGTACCCATGATGAAATATATGGTATCCAAAGGCTCATTTTTGACTGCATGTATACCTTATTTCTGATTAGTTCTGACCAGAATGATAAGCTAATGGATTTTCATATTTTAAAATATTTTTCATGAGCCAGAATGTGCTAATCTGACCCTTTACAGGGTTAATGAAAAGTCCCTCAGCCCCATCTGCTTCTTTAGTTGTTTCCGAGCAAAGATAATGCTAAAGTTTTTATGACAGTGATTTAAAACTGACACTAGGGGGTGCTATAAACAAGTCAAAGCTGCATAGTATGCCTTTAAATCTCAAAAACATAATGGTTTCTCATGCAAACATTATTGTATACATTTTTACAGTCAGTTTCATAATAGACAGTTATTTACCCATAATTCATTGGTAGTTTGCAGTAACCTAGCTAACTATCTGCAGAACCCACGGTTCAACAAGACTTACGAAAGGATAACTCAGAATAACTGTATAATGAGAAATGATTACAGTGTGAAAAGTTAATATTACACACAACTGAACTATGAATATCTGTTAGCTTGTTAGCTAAAGCTAATTGTTACTATCAGCCAATAGTAAAGGATTTTAGCATGTCTTGGTGTGTTTTGTGTGTTATTTTTCACATTTTATCTACTGAATTAGATGTGCGGTCACAGATAATGAGGGAAAAAATACAGCAGTAAAAAACAAGTTAACCTTTTAATGGAAACCCAGTCCAAATAGATGACCTATACTCCTTTAAGTATAATTTGTGTGTTTCTAATCTTATGCATATAGGAGCTGTGTGTGTATAATGACTATTTTAAATCTAATTTAATCCTTCACCACACTCCTACTTGAATATATTTTGGGCGTCTTATGCATATATCATTTTGCAGCTGAATTGTTCTTTATTCGTTGCGTTTCAGCTGATGTGTGCGAAGCGGCTGTCTCAGTTTAGACAGCAAAGGAAGGTAATTGAAATTCCTCGTATGCACGTGGTCACTTTTTACCCATTAATTTTTGTTTCCAACTCACTTGCTTCTCTAAATAGACTCGGTTCTCTCTCAATATATAAGCTTGCTTGAAGAATATTAATGTGTAACTCACAGTCAATGCTGGGATGGAGAATACAATTGGGATTTTTTTTTTTTTCTTTTTTAAATCAAGCCAACGTCATTTTTATGAGGTAATTTATTTGCATTTGAATGAGCTATTTGGGGACATATTTGTGTTTGGTCATTTTAGCTCTGTTTTATTCTATCCAACATGGCAGCCTTCTTCTGTCCACCGTCTCTTACCATTTGGGATTGTTGCTTGTTAAAAATAAAAAAAATAAAAAGACAAGGACAGCTACAGGTTTAAAGACTTGT
The DNA here is from genome assembly GCA_006937965.1 of Callopanchax toddi. Classification (NCBI taxonomy): domain Eukaryota; kingdom Metazoa; phylum Chordata; class Actinopteri; order Cyprinodontiformes; family Nothobranchiidae; genus Callopanchax; species Callopanchax toddi. Next base: position 246,410 of record SSNR01000038.1, on the reverse strand, counting down.
GCCTTTAGCCTATCACTAACATTTTCAACATTGTTCTGTGACTTGCTAAAAGTGTGTAGGAAGTTGGCTGACTCACCCAGACACATCCCTCCCACCCCGTGGCATTAGAGGCTTCTGAGTTTTCTGCTTCTGATATGGATGAGAAATACTCTGTATGTCGCCTGTAACTTAAAGCAGACAAGCATGGCTGCTAATTCAGACACAGGAGCATCTCCCCAAATGAATCTGACATCTACTACGGTGTTTGACAAGACAGTGAGGGTGCAGCTGACAGGACCAGAACGTTGTGTGATGGACTGTACATGGCATACACTTTAAAAATTGACAAGTTGAAATAACTTGAATTTTTTCCCATTTTTTTGGGTGGGGTAGGGATTTATCTAACTTAACCTATGTTGATAGAGTAAAGTAGAATTTTAAATTAGTTAAACTAATGAGTTCTGCATCTACATTTAGGTCCATCCAACTTTCTTCTCACATTAAAAAATAGTTCTGAAGAAGTTATGTGCTTTTTTTAAGTTGCTTCAACTAAAGTAGGCAGACTGTAAAGTTATATAAAACAAATCTTTGCATTTCACTGTGGTTGACTTTCAGTAAAGAATATTAAGTCAACATGAAAGTTTTTAGTTAATTTGTGAATTTTACTTACTGATGATGCATGCCTTAAACGTTTAGTATTGTCTCTCTGATCTTTTTTCCATGTCTGAACAAAAAAAGTCAAACATCTTTAACAGCATTTTTTTTTATTTAGCTCTGTAAATCATTTGTTAAAAATTTTGACATCTGCATGCGATATTTGTTGCAATAATTGTGATTCTCACCATTTTAATTTACTAATGTCTAGTAAAATTTTATGCAGTTATATCAATAGATTCTCTCTATTATTAAACTTTAGGTGTATAAATACTTAAATTTTTTGAATTTATTGGATTATTTGCTAGAGATGCACTACAGTTACTGCAGTTCCCCTCCTGGACAACAGGTGTCACCATCAAGAAATTACAACCTGTACACAGCAGGAAAAACACTAGAAAAAAAGTCATAAAGGAAGTACTGTCTTTATATATTTAGCTGCACTGTTTAAATGTATCGAATACTATATTTTGTAAATCAGGTGGTAGAAGATCATTTTAAGATGATAAATCTTATCCTCTCAGAGGAATATGCTGAAAGACGTACATTTGCTTATTGTGTCTTTCATACTAATCCACCTTTTTTTTTTACATAACTTCCTTCTCAGCATGCAGACATCACAGTGACTGAGTGAGAGAATGTCCAAGAAGGGGGGGGGGGG